>PVJL010008592.1:8057-65346 GCA_004026885.1 Lyroderma lyra
TACAGTGCATTGTCAACTTGATGTATAATAAGTTCACCACCTAATGTGACTTCTCTTTCCATCACCTTATATTTAGCTTCCCCCCCTCCTCTCCCACCCCCTCCCCTTTCTCCCCTCCCTAACCCACTCGTCCCCAAATAAACATTAAACTATCGATTGTGTCCATAGGTTATTTGTTTGTTCATTTCTTTTTTTCTTTAATGAAAATCGTTTTAGAATATTGCTGTAGATATTAAAACATAACAATCTTCAAGTCCACTTGTACAGTTTTCTCAATTTACGTTTTCCCTTGAACTTATAATCTACCCACTGACTCAGTTCTTAGGGAAATATTTTGGAAAAATCTTTTCCAGTATTTGTTGGTAACAACTTTGCAGGCCTGGGCATTATTGAATCTTCTTGCTAGCCACGCACTTGTTAAAAATAATTCAAAGTTTTTATTAATGCCTCTCGCTTACTGTGAAAGAAAGCCTGCATTTCAACTCAGGGATTCCAGGAACCCGGATAAGAGGGGAGAACATTTGTTATTTAACATTAACTTGGACGTGGCCTTGTGTCAGGTATTTTAAAGACATCTTCTCATTTTGTTTTCACAGCATCCCTGGAGGTGGTTATACTCAGGTCCGTTCCTCACAGAGGAAAATCAGGTTCAGAGAGGCAGATAAATGACCCAACGTCAGGGATCACTAAGGGGCGGACTCGGGTTTGCCCCTGACCCTGACCAGGCAGCCCTGCATTCTCCTGAAGAAGCTCTTTTCTGTTTTGCAAAGAAAGACACGTTAGGATTTCCTGGTTAGTTTGCCTGGTTGCAAACGGACTACTTGGCAATGAATGCTCTTTCAGTGTTCATGGATGGTGACCCCCCAAGCCGGGAGGGCTCCTTGATCGCTGGTTTGTGACGTTTGCTTTTGAGGGTGACTTCTAATGACTGGGACACAGGTGACAGCCAGGACTTGAAGAGCCTGCACCGTGGGGCTTCCTGATCTGCTGCTCTCGTTGCCCACATTGCACGCCGTGCCCTCCACACTTGCTGCTTCTCCGTGTCACGTGCAGTCGAAGGCTTCCTGGTCTCTCTGTCCTTCATCCACGCTGCCCTCCTGCAAGAATGTGGGCTCCCTGGTTCCTCACATCCTCGAGGCCAGGTCCCCCAGCAGGGTGGCCCTGCTGTGCCCAGCCTGGCTGGCAAGTCGTCCTTGTCTGCTGTCCCCCCGGGGGGCTGCTCCCTGCCGCCCACCCCTGGAGTCCCAGCCTGCTCTTGTCCTGCGGGCTTAGTAGCTGCCCGTATCTCTTGGGGAAAAAAGTTCCCAGCATCCTCCAAACTTTTTCGTGAAGTTCTGTAGTTGGTTCCATTGGAGAGGCTGATGTTTGGGTTTAGAAAGGTTTCTGCTTCTCCTCTGAAGCTGGACCCAAACCGTATCTTCCTTTAGTTTATCCTGGGGATCTTAGTGGCTGTTGCTGCTGAAAATCAAGTCTCTCTTTCAGATAGGTTTAATGAATTTCTTTTTTCCGTTTTGGTTTTGTTCTATTTTGTTTTTTCCTAAACCAAGGGATGCATCTGGCATTCCCCCCAGCGCCCTCGTGCCCAGCCCAGATGGGCAGTTCACCTTGCCTCTGTAGGAATTTCTAATGTCTTTGCCCCCTTTTCTCCTCTAACTCTAGACCCTTTGATAAATGGCTCTGTGCCCGACTCCCCCTTGGGTCAGACATTCTCAGCCCAGCAGAGCACCGTGGTGTTAGTTGGGACTTAGGTGTCACTGACTGTAAAATGACTTACATGCCAACTGTAGCCAGTGTAACTGGAGTCTCAGCTGCACACAGTGTGACGCTGTGGCCTGCACTTCTATGGGTCCTCACATTGGCTTTATTCAGAAAGTTCCTGGTGTTGGTTCGCTTCTGGGGTCCTTTCCACTTGCCCCATAATAATGGAGTGAAACGGTTTGACCCCCAGGGACTCTCATGTGGGCTCCTTTCTGCAAAATGAACTGATGAATCAAACAGCAGAGCAGCCTTCTGTCACTGTGTTTCTCACCTTCCAGGAGGGCGTCGTCACCTGTGTAGTGGCTGTCGCTTTTGTGTTTGTTCAGACCTTCTCTCTGATTTCCATACCATTGACACAAAACCCGCAGAGCCTTCTCCAAGAGCTGGGGACTCCTCTCACTTGGACCCTTTGTCAGTGGGAGGACATCAAAGCATGTGTGGAGAGTGTTTGAAGGAGAATTTACCACAAAACCTACAAATTCTTTATTTTCAGAAGTAAAATGCCTGCATTTTGTGGGCAAGTGTCTTTTTCCTAACTGTTTGACCTTGAGCAGGCATTTAGGTAAAAAACAAAACAAAAACAAAACACGAATGGCATCTTCAGGTGTCACGTGTGGCATCGTTTAAGGTATAGTGATAAGAAGATACTGTGTGGTACGATGCTGTAACTGTAGCATCTGGAATAGCGTGTCACATCCTGGCTGGCACCCCGGCCTCGGGCTGAACCGGACAGATGTCACCGGAGGGCAGGTCAGCAGTTAGAGCCGTCGTGAAACGCTTACTTGGGCCGAACTTGATACTTCGCTGGTGGGGTCTATGGTATGAACTTGCTAAGCTAAGCTCATGCCTCTGGAATCATGTCCTGGGGGGCCCCAGGGAAGGCGACAGTCAGAAAATATTTCTTTGTGCACTGAAGCATTAGCTTGTGCTGTGACTCCAGGAGGAAAGACGTGACAACTTTGACAAGTTTAGGAGGATGACGTATTTTAGTCATCTACAGAATCATTTTGTGACAGCCTGCAGCATGAGAGCATATGGAAACGTCTTCCCATGTTCTGCCTAAATTCAGGCATTCTTGACTCAACCCACCACTGCGAATGTAGACATGACCAGCATCATGCTCCCTCATTCTCCACCTTATTGTCATTCAACAATTACTTACTTTTAAGGCCTTGTCTAGGAGATCATCGGTGTTTATAAATGAGTCCCCTGGGGAAAGGACCCACACGTTTCTTTTTCGTAATGTGTCACTTCTCAGCAGTTTTGACTCGTCTTGGAATGAGGCAGAGTTACCTTTCGGGAAGTGCATCCGGCTGTGTCCACGGCGCTGAGACAAAGCTGCGAGCCCGCTTGAGAAATTCTTTCCTGGGACCCACTCAGCGAGCGGGCAGGGAGGTGTGTGCCCTGTAGCTCCCGGTTCCCCGAGAGCCATTCCTTCCACAGGTGCTCCCTGAGGCTGTTGAATGCATCAGAATCTAGGACAGATGCAAACGTGCTTCCTGATACGAAGGTGGTTGGTCAATTAGTTTGAAGACTTGCAAGTTCAGGTGCTTGCCCTTCCAGGGGATGTACAAATGTTTATTTCTGATTTTAAAGTCAATAGACCCTCCCCCAGCCCCACCCTTTCCACTAGAAGAGCATTTGAATCCGTATGGGACAGTCGGTGGCATCTCCCTGCGTTTTCTTCTGTTGCTCGCGCCATCGTTTACAAGCTGTCGTGTTGTCCTAATTTTCTGACATAATCAGAGGTGCCTTATTTGACTTCATTTGTTTACTTCTTCATCCTGTGCTTCAGATACTGAAAGGGAAGCATGGGGTTGAAGGGAATGAGAATACTGTACAAACGTAAGCTGTCTCCGAGGTGTCCGAGTGGCTGTCGTGCCCTTCAGCAGTTCCTTCAGCTGTTCAAAGCGGGTGTTGTGCCTGTTAGAAAGACAGCGCCTTGTTACCCTGAGAGTTGTGGTGGTGAAATTAAGTAGGCAGGAGAATAGGATGGACGGAGAGGGCGACGGAAAGGCAGTCACTCGAGAGGCCCTGTTACGTTTTAGCTACCACCCCCTCCACGAGCATCTTGCTAAGTTCATGTATGAACTTGGTTCTTCTTTCCTTCTCTCTCCGCTTGCCTCTCAGAGCAGATGCCAGAGGTGATGATGGGCTGGTTGGGAGTGTAGCTGGGGCTGGGAGGGGAAGTCGAGATGGGCAGGACGGTCACCTCCTGCAGAGAAGGACCGTGTAGCAGCTGTTTTCTGCTGCCCTCATCCAGGTGGTCTCCTGGCCCCGCAGTGTGAAGTTCATGTATGAGGTGATCTGACTCACTTGTTTTCTGCAGGCCTAGTCCTGTGTTGTAAGTGGGGTGCAAGCCTTCCCCAACTCTGAATGCATGCACGGGAGCTATGGTTTTAGCTGTAATAAGGAATTATTATAGTGCAGTTCTCTAATGAAGAAAGTCACACCCTCCCCTGTCCGTCCCTGAGGTCTGTCACTCAACTGGATGAGGGTCATTCCTCCGTCTGGAAGCCACAGTTCAGTGGTGGCTTTAAGATACCGATGCTGAATCAGTTTCTTTCGTCTTGGCAGCAGAGGGGGTAGGATCCGTGGGGGCGTCTTCTCGCGTGCTGGAAAGCGTAGGGACGGCTGTCAGGTGAGAACAAGGCCAAGGACGTCAACACCGTGCCAGACACATGCTGCCTCGGGGCTGCAGGTCCAGTGCCCCAAGAAAACCAGGTGCAAAGCCCTGGCCTTTTGTGACCATGTGTGGGTGTCCTTTGGTGTCACTGTGGCTGGACTCCTGTGGGTTGTAGCAGGTTCAAAGGGAGGGAGCATGGGCTGGGCCGCCTCCCCCACAGGAGGGGTGTTCAGGACCATGTAGACACGTTCTAAGCATTCACTGTGTCCTGCTGGACGAAGATCTGTCCTGCTCGAGCTGGGACACCGAACAGGGGCAATTGTTGGGGCGTGGGCATCGCTGTTGTGGGATCTGGGTCTTACCTGAAGACTGGGCTCGGGGCCACTCCTGTGAGCTCCCACAGCATCTCACCCCTGGGGACCTATGTCGTGACCTATGGCTTACCTGTCTACAGGCTGTGCGAGGCCGTCGCAGGTTCCCAGCCGCCATCATGGTCCCAACACGTAGCATAGCGCCTTGAGCACAACAGATGGTCAACAGGTACTACTTGAGTTGAATGTGATAAATGCCCTGCAGTTAGGCGTTTGGGCTATCCTGTGCCCACGTCTGCATCCTTGAGTTTTGTCCCCGGATGTGTGAACTTCATGGGAATCCTAGGGAAGACTTATTTTAGCCAGAAGCCAGCCCGGGGCCCACTTGGTGGGCCCTGCCCTGTGTCCAGCTGTTAATAATCGAGTTTTTTTCTTTTTAGTGTTTCACATGAGCTGTTTTAGAAACAGCAAGGGCCCTGCTGTCACTTAGTTCATAGTAAGCAGTAAATCCTCGACTCCATGTGTATAGCAGTCTGTCACTGGGGGACGATCGACTGAAACTTCCTATTTTCATTGTAATTCGTCTTTTATCACGGTTGTCTGACATTCCGCAGTGCGCTGGGCCCCTGCACAGTGCCCTGTTGTTCGGGGCGGCATCGGGTCCCACGGGCTCTTTGTGCGGGAACAGAGCGCTAGTGTCAGCGTGAAGGGCTGGGAACTTGTCCTGTCGGGGGCGTGCAGCACCTCGCGACGTGGTCTCACCTGAGGCCTCGGCGTCAGGGCCGCAGAGCGGCTGGTTCATTGTGTCTCCGCAAACTCCATGGGCCCGAGACCCTGGGGGAATAAACACCCCACCTGTGAGCCGAGGTCCTGCAGGGCCCGTCTGGTGGCACCGACCCGTCACACCGGGATGAAAGGGAGGTGGAGTCGCATTTCGCAGGCCCGGTCCCCGCTGGCACCGGGCAAACGTCCTACCTACTGCATTGTTTCCCTACAGACTCCGAGTTGAGTTTCTGGATTGATAGCAGATAGCAAGGCGAGAGTGAACCCAGGGCCTTTAGAACACGCTTTTATTCGGAGAGATGTGGGTTTCAGAGGGGATTTTAAACTGAACGAGGCGTGACTTGGAGAGAAAAATTTCTCCGAGAGAAATGCGCTCTTTTTACCCCGTTGGAGTGGGGGCAGTGTATGTTAGGGCCGTGGGTTAAGTTAAATTTCTCTTTCTCGTCCCCAGCAATCTCTGCTTGAACTGTGTTGGGAGCTGTGCTGAGTGCCACGGGCTCTCACACTCTGTGGCAGTTTTGTCATCACGGGGCACTGGGAACCTCGCCTGGGGCTGGACAATAGGCTTCTAGATGATCACATTTAGCTTTTAGGGAACGTTCGGGGCAGCATCTCTGGCATTGTCAAATTGAACAGCTTTTCATCACAAACCTCAAGGGAAGAAAAAAATGTAAAATACATTCATGTGAAGTTAAAGTGATGTCATGGAGGCGCGCAAGCTAGAAACTGTGGGACTGGCTGGTTTTCAGGCTGAAGAGAGTAGGAGTGAAACCTTGTGATGGATGACTCTGTCCATACGTGGTGCCCGGTGTCATAGACACAGGCACACTCTGTAACTGAAGACACAGCGTTGCTAGAGTTATGTTGTGTGTGATGTTTACCGAGCGCTGCCTGGACTCTGTTAGGCACACGACGGGCCCTGTTCGATCTGTAGTTGTACCCGATGCCTTGGAGTAAGAGAATGTCTTGCTGATAACATGGCTGAGCCAATACCTACTTATTGAAGATGGGCTGTAGTTCATTCCAGTAGGTGTCAGTGAGTTGTTCCTGTGGTCCTGGAATACCTAGGGAAATGGGGAAGGGTTGCAGAGAGGCCCCTGGGTTCATGAGCACTCTGGGCAGCCACTGGTTTGTCACTGGGAGAAAACCTCTGCCGTCTGTTCTGGAAGAGAGCTGCAGGAGTTGTTTGGTGATCCGAGTGCTTGTCCCAGATCGTACCCCCTGGCTGTGTGGCAGGTCTCCTTTATCCTTTCTGGGCCTCACTTTTCTTCATCTACACAATGAGCAGGGCTCAAATCGGTGTGCTCGCAACTTAAACAGTCCATACTCCTGCCTAAATTTGTTTCTATCCGAAAAGATTAGTATTTATATTCATCAGATTCTCAAGAGAAAAAGGACCAGCAGGGGTCTGCCTATTTGTCCGTCTGTCTGTCTATTTATCAAGAGATTTTGAGGGATTGTTTCACATTATCGTGGGGTCTGCCGAGTCTGAAGTCCACAAGACAGTCCAGGCCGGAAGACTGGAAATTCAGGCAGAAATTGATGTAACCTTGAGTTTGAATCTGGCTTGGTGGGAGGTGGGAAAGTCAGACAGGGTTGCTGCGTGGGAAGGTAGAGGCAGAATTCCTTCTTTGAATCTGAGAAGAATGTCCTGAGAAATCTCAGTCTGCTCTAGAGACCTTCCACTGACTGGATGAGGCCCACCCACCTTGTGAAAGACAATCTGCTTTAAGAGTCGACTGA
This sequence comes from Lyroderma lyra, assembly GCA_004026885.1. Taxonomy (NCBI): domain Eukaryota; kingdom Metazoa; phylum Chordata; class Mammalia; order Chiroptera; family Megadermatidae; genus Lyroderma; species Lyroderma lyra. The sequence continues at coordinate 15,279 of PVJL010008592.1, forward strand.
TTTCAATGTTAATCTTCCGGAAAAAATCCCTTCACAGCTACATCTGGACTGGTGTTGGACCTAACAAGCCTGTACTGTAGCCTAGCCAAGTTGACACATGGCAGCAGCCATCATGGTAGTGAAGTTGTCACTTCCCCTTCCTTTGTAATATAAGTCACGTGATGGAAGAGCAGGCTAGTCTAAAATTCAATCCCGTCGAATTAGCAGTTGGATGCGTTAAGCACTCATGGGCAAGGCATTGCGCTGGACTTGAGGAAAACAAGGGTGAGTCAGGTGAGCCCTTCACGTTCAAAGCCACGGACATCCAGTAATGGAGACAGGCAAGTGAAAGGGGACCGGTGGCACTGCCATGGCCTGTGTCAGGTGGAGTGGTGAGGTGAAGAATGGAGGGAGAGCACTTCTTCTCTTGAGGCAAGGAAAGATGAGGTCAAGGAAGGCTTCACGGAAGAGGAGGCACTTAGGCTGGGTCTTGAGGGGTAATTGGGAGTCTTCTAGGAAAGCATTCCCAGCAGGAAAGGTACATGCAAAGGCACAGAGAGTAAAAAACTGTCCTACTCATGAAATGACCAGGTTTTCAGAATGAACGTGTGGGGAGCTTCCGTCACCTATACGAGGCCTGAGATGCACTGTCTGTTATTCTCAGGGGAAGAACTAAAATGTGACTGACCTTGGGTTTTATAGTTTCTTGGTTAGCAAATTAAGTCAGGCCATCAGTGAAATATGGCAGTTCTTGGCTTTTAGAAATGGTCAGTAGCATGTATTTAGATAGGGCCTACTGAAGTTTGCTCAATTTTCCATTCTTATCATTTAGAAATATTTCCTTGTCCCTGCTGGGTTCGTTACAGAGTGAATTAAAAGTTTACGTTTGTATAAGATTTATCTTAAAGGCAGACATTTTGGATCAAATACATCAGATTTCTAAAAACATTCTCTGAACCAATTATGTCACCTTGGGCAAATCAGTCTACTTCTTTAAATTCTCGCCTGCAGAGAGAGGGAGCTGGACCGGTTTTTAAAGGCTCACCCCCAGGATACATAGTCTGTGAGCCTGTACATGGAATTGTCACCTGTACTGTGCCTAGTTATAGAGATGTAGTTCTGCAGCATGCATGCGATGTTTAAATATTCTCCAACAGCGACAGTTTACAGTGATGGTATGATCCAGCCATAAATGCCTGTTTTTCATATTACGTGGCTGGATACTTTCCAGACAGCCCTCGTATCACTACTTGGACCGAGCACTTCATGTTTCAACCACTTTTATTCTTTTGTGAGCACTATGGCATTAAATACTTAGACTAACCCTGAAAAGTAGCTAATACTATTTTCATTTTATAGGTGAAGACACCGTAGGCTCAGACAATTTAAATCAGCGGGCTGGGCCCACCTAAGTGGTAATGGGGGAGCCAGGGATCGAACCTCAATCTTTTGGCTCCAAAATCTGCAGTCTGGGTCAAGGACTGACCCACAGGACCCAATTATTATCCTAACATTGTATCTTGTGTACATAGCAGAAGTGAAATAATGACTTATTTCACTCTCTGAAAGCAATCTGTTTAACATTTTAAGCAATGAAAGAAAAGGGACCTTGTGGTGTATTGGCTCATGGGGACCATGAATTTTAATATATCACGGGGTGTCATATCAAACATAGGCAGAAGGTGTTACTCTCCACAATAAGAGAGGGCCCAGAAACCACCTGCTTAATAAGTAATAAAGCTCTGACCCTTGACCCAGCCCGCTTACATTTGGATTCGGCCCCACAGTCCATGACAACTGTCTTTGTCATGCCGCTTCTAATTAGGATCTTGGCGGGTCCCCCTGCCAAGGGATCGAGGGTCCCCCTTAGGGATCATGTCCCTAACTTGGAAAGGGCATTCGCGTCTCAGCCTCGTGGCCATCTCAGAGAGCCTTTTCCGGAGCTTTCAATTAGCCGCGTGTCACTCATGTCTCACCGCCCTGTCTCTGCACTGCACGTGTCACTGTAGGGTGGTTCCTTACTCGTTTACCTCTGTTTGACTGCTTCCCCCATTTGAATGCAGCTCAGGGAGGGCAGAGGCTCCTGCTTTTAGGCACTGCTCTACCCCCACCTCGGACTAGTGGTTTGATCACAGTGGGCTCTTACTGCCTGCCTATCATCTGTCCGCCTGTCCATCCCTCCGTCTGTCCCCCTCCTTCATCTTTCCCTCCCTCCCTCGCCCCTCCCCTCCTCCTTCCCCTTCCTTTGTCTCTCCCTCCCTGGATCTGTACAATGGCTTCGCCATATGACGTTATGGGATGAAGCAGTAACTCTGCTTCTCCAATTAGCATGTGGGAAGACCCTCCTATTTCCTCTGTCGTGAATCACTTAACCCTTGGGGTGTTTCTTTTTGATAGTCCCTCGTTGTATCAAGCGCAAGACACAGCAGCGTGCTGAGAAATGGAACTTTAATTATAAAATGCTAACTGCGCAGATGGTCCCCCACCCCGTCGTGTGTCTGTGTCTGTGTTTTCTCTGGCCACGGTGCTGTGCTTGAATCACAGACACCTCCTCAGCCAGCTCATTCTGGGTGAATGAATGGTTACTCTAAGTGTCATCCACCCCTCGGGGGGTAAATTCCAGGCACTGTGCATCTCATGGGCGTTACTCTGTGTCAGTCTGTATTCCCTGTGTGTGTGCTTCCCATGTAACCCCGTTGATGGTTCCTGTATGTGGACCTGAGTGGGGAAAGCCAAGGTGGGTCCTCAGGTGCTGATGATGGAGGTTCCTGCAGGGACCTGTGCCATACCTGAGTGGCTGATTACAGACACTCTTTAATCTGATCTGCTAGATGATCCTCTCTGTGTGGAAAACTGGGAGCAGAGGTGGAGAAGGTGTGGCCCGAGTAGTGTTCATTCCCATACTGGTAGACCCCCAAACCAACTAGGACCGCCTGCTGAAGAACGCATCGTGAGTCTGTCATCCCTAGTTGGAGTCATAAGACGGGGTACGCTCAGCAGACGTGGACGCTAAGAAACCACCGAGGGAAGGTCAGGTTCTGCCTGTGACTAAGGCTGTTGCGTGCTGACTGGGACATTTTACTGGCAGACGCACTGGTGTTGCAGGTCAAGCACTAGAGCAGGAAAACCGATTCTGGCTGGTTCTGGGCTGTGGAGAAGGCTGGTTGGGCCTGCAACATGTGTCCCTGACGAGCGTTTGAAGCTTATTGAAATGAGTCGTATGCCTTTAAAAACTGAACATCTTACATAAAAGCAGTATTTTCAGTGTTTCTTAAAAATGTGGTCGGTCTGGCAACATGGGGCCTGTGTTTCCAGGTGGAGCTGGGTAGCTGCTGGCTCTTTTGGGTATGTCATGCACGGGCCGGGTGCTACAGTCCCCCACACTTCCCACAGTGTCCCCAACACGGAGGTTTCTTCATTTACTTAAGTTGTTTTACTTTTCGTAGAATTAGGAGAAAACAGAAAAAGTTGTATCTACTTCTGTCTTAGTAGTAGAAAAACTAAAGATATTTCTGTAGCATCTCATATTTCAAGAAAAATGGAACAGAGAATGTTTTGTGTGCTGAGGAAATCTTGTACAAATTTAATTTGCAAACGAGTGGTGTCTGTTTCAGGCCGGCTTCATTCATACGTTTGAAAGGGCCCCGAAGGTATGTGCGTGTGACGCCCGCTCTGGACGGCACACTTTTCCCTCTGTGTTCAGACACAGCTCTTCTGCTCTCGTTTTGCTCTCTTTCAGCAGCAAATGCCCTCTCCTTCCCTGAGATCAATTGTCGCGTCTCCTGACTCGGCACCAATGGATCAGTGTGTGATTCACACACGCCTGTGCGCTCTGGAAGTAGGTGCTGCTCTGCCTTCTCCAGGGGACCCCCAACACTCCCTAGACTGTCTGTCTCCAAACAGACGAGGGTCTGTCACCTCATTTACTCTGGATGGGGTTGTTACCAAGAGAGCTGTGCTCTTAGCCTGCTGTGGCTCAGACCCAAGTCTCAGGACTGTGTGCATTTGACCGTTAGTGAAACACGTAATCTGGTTTTGTTTGTCTCTTCTGTTTCACAGGGTGGTTCTGGCTTCCTCATGAAGATAAACGGGAAGGGAGGCAGCAGGGGAGAACCCTGAGAACTGACTTCTGTTGTTTGTAGGGTGATTGGGCGAAAGAGGGGAGTGCAGTGTGTGTTGATAAGGCTGGAAAGGCTGCTTAATTAGTGGAAATTTTTTAGGATGACTGATTTGGAGTCCCTGGAAGGAGTCCTCCTCTCTCCATCGGTTATTAAACAATGGAATGTGCTCCCCAAAGGGGCTGTGAACTTCCCATCACTCAACATATTTTAGGTGGGGGGCGAGGAGCCCATCTGTCAGGCTCCTGTGGGAAGTTCTCCAATGAGAAGTGAGTGGGGCTAGATAGATGACCTCGACGGTCTCTCTGCAAACTCAGATTTAATTATTCTCCGAATTAAACTGATTAGGAACCTTTCAGCTTAAACAGTTTTACTTAAGCCCATGAAGAGAGAATATTATGAGTGGAGTGAGAGGCTGAATATACAAAAACTCTTTTTAATTGCATTTAGTTCTGGGCAGGTGACTTGTGCGTTCTTAAATGTGCCAGTATAACCCTTCAAAAATGTCATAAACAGATGTGTCTAGTGGCTAGTATTATAAGCCAGGATTTTACAAGCATATTTCCTAAAAGATTTTTGTACTGAAAAATGTCATTTTACCCTAGCTGAAACTCAGTTTGTAGTTTTACTTTTGGTAGCAAGATTTTTAATACAGATTTTATTATTTATATAAAAATTGTACCTATTACTTATTATAAAGCACTCTATTTCAAAATTTAGAATTTTATACATTATCAGTCATTGTTAACTGTCAAATTGTATTTAGTTTGGACATATTGACCTATTTAAAAAAAAAAAAAAAAAAAAAAAAAAAGAGTCCCTTTAACCCCTTCAGTGCTGAAAAAAAATTTTCCTCTTGTCCCAGTGCTGAATAATTCCTGCAAAATGTGGGCCAGTATATTAATTTCACAAGGGATCAGATAGTTGCAGTTTATGTTAGTTTCTCCCTCTGTAGTTTGTGTCGACGTGTAGGCATGGCCGTAGCACAAGACCCCTAGCTGTTGACCTAAGTCCCTCCCGCACCCAGCCCTACCATCAACTTTGGTCGACGGCTACCCCCAAATGGTTAAAGGAAAGCTTTTATTAAGAATGTATTTTAGATCTAGATTTTTATGTCACTCAATATTTGCTCATTCTTGCAAAAGCAGTTAACTGGTGATTTGGTTAGATGATTGGGGCTTGCCTATTAGGTAATGTAAGGTATCCCCTTGGACTTTATAAATATTTATACCATAAAATCTCTCATTTTCATGAAAACTGACTCCATTAAATATACTTTTTTGCACCTCTCATGCCTTTGAGACACTTAGAAAAAGCTGTATTAGGAAATTTAGATTTGCTATGGCTCTAAAGCAGCACATCCCACGCTAGTATTGTATTTTGGATGATCTAAAATTGACTGTTGAGTTTAAGGATGCATTGGCCGTGTTCCAGCATCTTTTTGAGGTCAAAGCAGGCCGCATGGGAGAACAGCTGGGACATTTTAGGCAGGAACCGGGCCATTTTTGCTCCCTGGGCACTGACAACACATGAGGTGGCTTATTGTCAGTAAAGGGGCTTCAGAGGGTCCTGACTCGGAGACACAGTCTGCGACAGATGCTGCTCTGCTCTTCCTTTCACGCTCACCACCACTGTCACCATCAATGTCATCTCTCACTCATTCACTCAGTGGGATTCACTGGGTAGTCACCAGGTGCCAGGCACTTTTTAAAGCAGCGGACTTAACAGTGAACAGGGTCCCTGCTTTCCAGAGGTGACCTTCTCAGGCAGGCCTGGGGTTAGACAACTGACACGTATTGTTGTACTTCATCCTCACCAGAACCCCGTGAGGCAGGAAATAGTATCCCCATTTCACCGATGAAGAAATGAGACATTCAGTGACTCGTCTAGGTCATCAGGGCAGAGGGACTCTAATGCACTGGCCCTGAGCTGTCCCTACTGTCCCCCTGGGAACAACGGGTGGGTGGCAGATGAGTCGCATGTGTCAGTTGCACGTTTGTGTGGGTTTCAGAGTCGCACGTGGGAGGTAGAACCTTCACACTGTGGCAGCCTTGGACACGCGGGCCGGCCGACGCGCTCTCCCTGTTTCCTGCGGGCTAGTTTGGAAGCGTTCGGTTTCAGAAACACACTTGCTAGATCTGTGTCTTTTGATGAAATGGGAGAAAAGTCACCTTCACAAGTAACATTTCTGTGGATTTTAGAATTTTCCTATGACTGTTTCGCAGGCTTCATTTTCTTTGAGTGTTGCCTTCAAGTAAAACAGTTTTTAAAGGCATTCCTCAAGTTCCTTGTGTTCTTAGCTCATATTGTTTGAAGTGTTACTTTTCTGTAAGAAACAGTGGACCCAAGCTCTTCTTGGGACCTGGGCTTATTACAGTCTTTTGCTTATTTGTGTAATTTCATCAATGTGTGTGTGTATGTATAAGAGAGATTATGTAATCTTTTGGGATTCTGTGTGGATAAAAGTAATTTATATTTTTAATCTTCATTTATTTTTTTTTCTTATTGCTATTTTACAGTTATATTTTATCAGATGAAGCCCTTAAAATTGCTTTGATGATCAATACAGAATGATGTTCAGTGGGGTGTTCTTTTTGTCTCGTGTGTGTGACCTCAAAAGTGAAGAACACAGAAGGAGCTGAGTTTCTTGAATTTTAAGTGGAGAGGTTATTTCTGACAGCTTGTGTTACTTTGAAAAATGTATTTTTACTGTCATGTTTGCTTATAACTGTTGATAGAGTAGTACATTCCTGTTTATATTTTTATTTGAGATATGTGTTACTATTATTAGCCCCATTTTATGGTGAGGGAAGTGGGGTTCAAAACGCTTCTAAGTTACCAAGACATAAATGGCTTGGTAACCCAGGGCCACCGGTTCTGAAGTGAGATTTCCACTGCACCTGTTCAAGGTTGTGGCCTGTTTCTTATTAATTATGATTTGTCACGTGATAGTGGAGTGTAAGATATTTATGTCCTTAATTAACATTAGGTTAGTAACAGTTTTTGCTTTGTCTTGACTAGACACATCATCAAACATGGTGGTTTTGTAAAAGTTTAGCTTTATTGAGGTATGATTGACATCTACCACTGTGAGCTGAATCAAGTGTACACCCTGGAGATTTGGTACGTGTCAAACCTCCATGATATATATTGGTAGATAGTGAAAGGACTGCCCTCATCTAGTTAATGAACACGTGCATCACCTCACATATTTAAGTTCTACTGTCTTAGGAAATTTCAGTGATAAAATCTGTAACAACTGTAGTCACTGTGTTTCACATTAGATTCCAAGACTGCATCATCTGATTGCTAAAGCTTTGTACTCTTTTACCACCCTCTCTCTCTTTCCTGTGCCCCGCCAACCACTTTTCTACTCTGCGAGTTTGCCTGTCCATATGCCCCTTCCCCCAAACCTTTTATTAAGAGAATTTGCAAAAACATATAAAAGTTGAAAGAATTATAAACAATAAGCTTGCCACTTGAATTCTGTAATTGTTAACATTTTGCTGTATTTGCTTCTTATGTGTCATTTTTGCATTGTGAGTTTGAGGATAGGATACTTCGTAAGTACTAATTTACACAACGCTCAGAGACCTTTACTAAGGGACTTAATTTTAGATCCCTGTTCAACACATGTGCTCTATTATAGTACTATCTCAGAATGAAGCATTATTAGATAAAGTCTTGTTTTATGATTTGGAAATAGGCTGGTTTTTGTGATTTTAGGATGGAGCGCTAAGCTGAGAGTATTTTACTGTAGTTGGGCAGAGAGTCTAAAGAACTTGAAAATCTTGCATACTTTGAAACCCCAAGTGACTTTATAAGCTCAGAGAACTAAAGTTATTTGGGTGACCTCAGTGAGGAAAAATGGAACCAGACAATGCAGACCCATTGGCAGTGGCTGAGGAATGCTGGAGATAATTCAATCTCGCCGGCAGTTCTGGCGCCCAGAGATCTACATGTAAAATGTACCAAAAGGTCAGCATTGGCTTAAACATCGAAGCAGGAATAGGACAGGCGCATGCAAGTATTCCCATGCCGTTAATTGTTCTTCTGATGTTTTTCTCAGCCTCAGAAGCCTCTCTCTTTAAATTTCCTTCTTCTTTCTGACATAATTCCTCTTCTCCCTTCATAGGAAGGAGTAGTTCTTGTCTCAAGGTTGTGTGGAAGAAATATGCTTGTTTTATGTTGGGTAATGGTTTATGTGGCTTTTTTGTTAGTAGCAGAAATGGTGTTGCTGGATCTAAAGCATCGGTTTGCAAGTGGTGGTACGTGTACCCCCAGGGGTATGTGCTAGACCGTTCAGGGGTAACGCGAAAAATAATCAGTAATAGCGAAAACACAAGTAATGTAAGAAAAATGCAAAACGTGAGTTACGGAACAATAAATGTTAAGTTTGAATCACAATGAATGGAGACACTTCAAAATTAGACCACGGTAGGAACAATGATGGGTGAGGGCGTGACTGTGGACCCCTCCCCCAAAGCGCTCTTCTACCAGTCATCATGCACAGTTTCAGAACGATCCATTTGCGATGTTTCTAGGACTTCCACAAACATGTAAAAACATCCGTAGCCAGACTGATCGGTTTAGTTATTGCCTGAGTATTGCCTTTAATCATGATTCTTTTCAAGTAGTTTTTTAATCTAATGTTTTAACACAGTCTCAATTATTATTGTCAGTGATTTTTAAATGTGTCAGTTATGGATCAGTGGTTGAAAACAGGAATGGTTAAAAAACCAAAATTTGTTGTAGATTATAACCCATCACCAAGTACCTCTCACCACGTGTCTGCAGCTACGAGCACACCCGCACCGGGAGGTAGTAAGAAGGTGTGCGCCTCAGACACTGCACAGAAGGAAAGGAAATACCCTGAAGAGTGTATTAATATGGGTTTTCATGTGTAGGGGTGACGACTGTCCTAAGGCTTTGTGTCTTCTGTGTGGGGAAATACTATCCAAGGGTTGCATGAAACCCTCTCTGCTCAAGACATTTAGAAACTAAACATCCTGTGTACAATACCTAAGAAAGACATCAATTTTAGCTCTTAAAAAAGCATCATACATGATTTTAGGAAAGAAAGACAATGAGAATGTAGTTGAGACCTCATACCATATTGCTTATCACATAGCTAAATGTGGTAAAAACCACACTACAGCCAAAGATTTCATTTCTCCTGGTATTAAGGATACTGGTTTTGGTATGTTTGGGGAAGAACATGTCTGCAAAATCAATACTATCTCTTTTTCAAACAACACATTTGAATTTAGGAAATGTCTGACAATGTTGAAGCTGTAGTAGTAGATAGAATTAGAAAAGGTAAATTCATTTCCATCAAACTTGATGAAAGTGTAGATGTTGCTAATTTATCTATTTTGCTCATCATTGAGGGGTACTTGGTAGGAAAAGAGATTGAGGAAAACCCGTTGCTTTGTTACCCATTGACAGAACATTCTGCAGGTGAAGGTATTTTTAATGCCATCAGTGTCATTTCATTGAAAAGGACATTAGTTGGTCATGTTGTTGTGGTGTACGCCCTGACGGAGGCAAGTCTACGTCAGGTGGTTTTATAGGCCCACGCGACTGAATTAAAGAAGTAGCTCCCCATGTGCCACGGGGTCACTGCTGTGTTCATGGACAACGTCTTGTATCCAAGCTTTTGAAAGATGTTCTTGAAGAGGCTGTAAAAGTTGTAAATCTTATTAATTCACAACCACGAAACTCCAGATCGTTTAAAGTGCTGTGTGAAGAAATGAACAGCATTACAGCACATTCCTTTTGCACATGGAGGTAAGATGGCTGTCTCGTGGGAAAGTATTTAACACAGATGTTTGAACATAGACATGAAGTCCAGGACTTTTTGAAGACTGTCACCTTCCTCTTGCTCCAAAGTTTCAGGACAGTGATTGGCTTCAAAGTCTTACACATTGATCAGATATTTTTCTAGAAATAAACAAACTCAATTTGGGATTTCAAAATAGCTCTATCACTATATTGAAAGTAACCAACAAAATTGAATCAATGATTAAAAAACTGGACTTTTGGAAAGTGTGTATTGACAGACGTCAGCCTGAAGTTTTTGAAACTGCGCAACGTCTTATCTGAGAATGACTTGCATCTATCCCAAAAGGCGAAAGAGACTATTGTAAGTCACTTGGAAGGTCTTACAGTGTTCTTTTCTAAGTACTCCCCTTAACATAGAAAAGAAAACAACGGGATTGCAGATCCCTTCAATGAAGAATTCTTCAAAGAAGCTAAACTATCAATTAATGAAAAAGAGCAATTAATCAAACTTTCAACCAATTATTCCTTAAATTCTGACTTTAAAAGAAAGCATCTTACTCCCTTCTGGGTAGATGTCAGTGAGGACTACGAACAGCTCTGTGAGAAGGTCCTCAAATGCCTCTTGCTGTTTACTAATACTGAACTAGGGGAGAGAGCTTTTTCTTCTTACACCTTCATAAAAAATAAGTACTGCAACAAGCTTAATGCAGGTCAGATTTAAGATTTTGCATCTTTTGAGCCTGATATCAAGAAACTTAATTGCATCAAAGCAAGCTCAAGGATCTCACTAACAATGTTTCAGTCAGCTGCATAACAATTATTACAGACTTTTTAGAGAACACAAATAAATACTATTAATAATAATAAACTAAGAGTTTATTAAATACTTGATCATTATTGTCAATATTTAACTGTTACGAATATTGTAAAATTAAATTCGTAGTTGGTCCTTTTAGTGTAGTCATGTTTCTTTCCTAACTTAGGACCTCATTTCCACTATTTTGCATTAAGATAGGCCCTGAACAAAAGTGTCAGTATTTAAAAACAGCTGTTTTAAAACAAGGGGTACATTTATAGAAATGGGTTTAAAAGGAGTACACAAGTGGGAAAAGGTTGGGAATCATTGATCTAAGGGAATAGGAGCTCAAATGACTCAGGAGCATTCTTTCTTCTTCTGTATTTACCCAGGGTGTTTTTTAAAAAAATACACACATGCAGACACATACGTCAAATGAACATTTTGGGAATTCCCATGTTTTCTGTTATGTGACTTGGCTTCCGTGGCAACTTTCTGACTTCAGTCCTGGGGATTGTGGTTACTTGGGTGGCAGGTGCTGGCCCTGCTGCTGACCAGCTTGTGTGACCTTGAACAAGTCACCTAAGGTCTCTGTTTCCTTATCCATAAAGGGAAGGAATTAGTTTATGCAATTTTACAAGTCTGCTTCACCAGCATTGAAAATTCCTTGGTTCTGTGTTCACATTTAAATTTTTGTGGAGATTAGATCAGTTTTGATAACTAGTGAACCAGTGATCGTATGGAATGGCTTTTATTACTTGCCAGTTACAATTAGAGTGTATACCTTTAAGTACGTTTTAACTACTTGAAAAAAATCTGCTTGTGCGTGTGCATGTGCACCCATGGGTGTAGATACATGCATGTGTACATGATTCATTTTTCATCAAGATAAGGAATTAAAAGTCTAAAGTAGAATCTGGTCTTTAATATTAAGTAAGAATCTTGTCTGTTGCAAATATAGATCTGGTCACATTTTAAAAATAATGAACAGATTGCCTTAAAAAGCTGTTGTTGTGCATTTGTCCAGAATCACTTAAAACTTCTTCTTAAACTAGTTTCTTCTACAGAATATAATTTCAAATTTTTAAACACTGTGGAAATATAATCTCGCTTTTCCATTCAGCAGCCCCTCCCACTAACCATTACAAAATGACCTGAAGATGTTGCTTTATCTTTTGGGTATACTTTAAATTGGAGGTCTTTCAACAAAAGCTACAGCAAAACTTAAAAGCTCTTGACATCTCTGGTCTATCACTTTTTTTGGCAACTGAATGCATGTTTTTGATAAAATCCTGACCTGGGATTACAAAAATTGCCAATGTAGACTCTAACCCCACTAACTTAAAAAGGAGATAACTCCGGCGAGGAATGTAGCGTAAGTGTACACCCGATATTTTGCAAATCACAAAATTATTTTGAAGGGCTGCTCCTGAGACAGGGTTTTGATGACCGTGACATTCCAGCTGTGGTTTGGGGGAGAGAATGTTTCCTACCGCTTTAAACACAGGGACGGTAGGTGTGCGTTCGTACTGCTAAGAGCCTTGAAAAAGCAGCCGGCGCGCCCTTCGGGTGAGCAAAGCTTTCTCCAGCAAACTTGGGGGCCGTGTCCCTGTGGAACTTTGGTGGTGATCATGGAATGTGGGTCCAATAGCCGCACGGTCCAGGGCGAGCCTGGCGGCCCCGGGGCCTCATGGCAGGCGCTCCTGGCTAATCGCTTCAGGCAGCCCATGGAAAAACCACTTTCTGGTTAAGTCTGCCTCATACTCTTCCACCAATGGAAAAAATTGAACATGATGAGGGTGTGTAGCTAGCAGACAAAAATATACCCGGCATTGCACAGGATCTGTTTTTAGCTCTTAACGGCCGAGCGCTTGAAGTGTTAGACTGCTTCCTGCCTGAGCACGGGCAGGCCGCAGTATGGATAGTCCGGGGATGTGCAGGGGGACCTGGGCTTGGCGAAACGTTTTCTGCCGGTTGAGTGAGTCTGAGACGGGCTGCATGTGAAGTGTTGGCAAAGGTAAGGTTTATAGATGTTTGTTTTTCCCCCTTCTGAAGCTGAGACTTAATTTTATGTGTGAGACATAAATACTTTTTGACGTGCTCCTGGTGGCAGTACTTCACTGTGCGCTGACTTTTCTTTGTTTTACGTTATTTTGTTACGTAGGCTGTAGCTGTTGGTGTGCATAAGGGAATGTTATCTTTCAATCTGAGTGCCTGTACGCTTTAAAAAACCTATTGATGACTTCTTGTAGTTGCCCACTTCCAAAGCTGATGGTATGTAACAGTGTGTAGATTTATTTTTCTGATATCTCAAGAAAAGTACCAGCTTTCAGTCTGATCATGGCGTAAGGCGGTAAATGATTATTCCCTTACTCTTGCCAGGCCCAAAAGGAAATTAAAATGTGGCAGAGTTTGTACTTGCCGTTTCCTTGTTATTATATAACCTCTCTAGGCCTTAGTTTGGAGCTGAGTGAGCTACTTGGTTGAAGAGTTTTCTTGTGAAACTTGCAATTTGAGGTTCACTGTTTATTAATGTGCGTCCTTAACTTTTTGTCTCGAACTTTCTGAACAAGACATGGAATCCCTTGTCATCAGGGCGTGAGGGTCACGCGTTTAAGCAGAGTGATTGATTCATGTCCACGTCCCACGGGCACTGCTCATTCGTTAGGCATTTGTCTCAACACCGAGCGGCCCGGTGGGACTGAGAACCTCCGGCTTGGCGTCCTGCTTCCTCCACTGTACGTGCATTTGGCCAAGCGTGTAATTCTCAGAAAATTGGTAGGTGGAGAGACAGAAATAGGAAGCTTTATTGAAGTTGTTGTAACTTGGGAGATTATTTATAGAATTTCTGGAAAGTAAGGGTACGGCTGAACAGCTGCTGGCGTTTTTCCTAACATGTCGAAGGCTTTCACTGTGGCCCTCCGTCACACGTGGGGATTCTGAAGTTTGAAACGCTTTCAGCCTGACGTGGCTATGAGCTATTTCACGGTGGGCAATGTGTGTTCCTTTTCAGTGTGTGTCTTCTGGGTGGGTACCTTGTGCATCATCCACTCGGCCACTTCCTGTACAGAAGTGTCTGTGATGGGGGCGGGGTAGTGAGAGATGTCCAGGAAGGTTGGGGTGAATAGAAGCATGGGTGGCGTTTCATTGGTGACTTTTCCTTTGGATCTGCTCTGTGCAGCCGTGACAGAGCTGACAACCATTTAGGGCCGGGGGAGAGCCAGCATCATCTGCCTCCCTTGCCAGTCACATTAGCACTTGTCAGCTACTTAGATTTTTACCGGGATTTGTAGACTGAAGCTGAAGTCTGTTGAGGAACCTCACAACTCCAGTCCATCCTGACCAGACTTGTGAGTAGTGTTTTGGGTGCAAACAGACAATACCTTTCTGTCAATGTTTCAGTGAGGAAGGGCTGAGTTGCAGAGCCCTGCCCTCCGACCAGGCCTATTCAGGGATCCCTGGAGTGCAAGATAAGGGGCAGCCTCCTGGCCAAGAGATTGTCCTTCCCGAGCGTACCCCCACTTCACCACAGAGTCAAACAGATGCCTCTGTGTCGGTGGCCCCAGATTGCATGTGAGAAGAGCCATACCCCCTTTTCAGAGATGGAAGGTTAGCATGCGACCCGTTTCTACCACAGCTGTGGAATGGGTGTGGGGAGAACATGGGGTGGGGGTGCTGAAAGAAAGCCCACCCCCTTATGTATCCGATGGGACACGTGTCTGCGTCTGCGTGGCCTCCAGGTCTGTCCTGCTTTGTGAGATTCATTTACATGGACGTAATACAACACCTTAGTGAGCTCACTTAGCTCAACGGTTAGGTCTTTTGAAAAATGATGTCCTTTTTATGGAGCAGTTAGAACCAAGTCTTTTGGACATCTAAACATATTTTAAGTGATAATTTGTATTTCTCATTTGTAATCGAGTGTATCTTACAATAGATGACAGCCAAGGTAAACACGGCTTTACTAGTAAGGCTAAAAATATATATATTAGGGTATGGAATTGGAAAAAATAGCCACAGTATTAGAGATGGGGCCAAGTAGTCCTAACAGTAGTAGACACACCTGAATTTCTGACTGTTGACACACACAAGCACCGAACGTCGTGTTTATGATGGTAATAACAGCGGCGTGAGGGTCTTTTGAAAACTCAGTCCTCCCTGAAGTGGGCTCACAGGTGTTAGGAGGCTTTAACGTCATTATCCCAGAAAGACATTCTGCACTCGCTTTTCGGGTACTCACAGTCCGTAGTGTGGGGGAGCGGACAAGAGACCTTAGACCGCTTCTCAGAAGGGAAGACGGAAAACGACGGAAGCGACTTGTCCCAGGTCTCCGAGACGGTCCATTGCCCGTCTGGGATGAGATGCCAGGTGCCCTTTCCTTACGCTGCTCGTTCTTTGGTGCAGGTACGTCGGCGATGCTGCTGTGTCTTTGTAAATGGATAGACACAGGCGTACGTGCACGTCTGTGTGTGTGCGTGCACGTTATGGGCCCACGTGTGTGTACATACGCGTATCTACTCATTTCCTGCGTTCGTGTCCCCTGCCCCCTCTGACCCCCCCATTCCCTTCTCCTCTCCACTCACCGTCCTACCTACCTACCCAGCCAGACCGATTTAAACCTCTAGTCAGAGTCTAGCCCAAGACGCGTGTTTCCTGGGTCCTAAGGAGTTTCAAAGCTGTACACTCAGTTGGTGGCCATCAGTCCCACCAGAGATTGCCAGAGCGAAGTCTGGGCGCGCGGGTGACCCTCACCGGCCGTGGTGAGGCGGCTCGGGTTAGACTCCGTCTGCCAGTCTGTTCCTGTTCCGGCCTTAGTTTGAGGGTTTTATTCTTTCCTTCCATTACAAGGCTGTTTAGTTTTTGTTAGTTCTGTGCCTGACAAGAGACAGACGTGGGAGGGATCGGGAAAAGAGCGGATGGGCTTCCGCTTTCGGGCCAGGGGAGCGGAAGGCACTTTCGGAAAAATAAACTTTACGTAGAAGGTGATAGACAAAGCTACCGCTCCCCTGGGGCAGGCGTGTGGTGGTGCGGCAGGTAGTGGCAGGAAGGGGTTGGTGCAGGGCCTTCCTGGGACGTGGCCGAGGGCTTAAAACGCGTGGCTATCTTTAGGACGCCATTGGAAAGGGAGAAGAGTCCCCATCCTGTGCTGCACTTTGCCGTGACCCACCTCCACAGCCGTGGGCGCCTTAGAGTAGGGTTTCTGCAACGACGACGCGAACACGGGCTGCAGTGCGCGGAATTCACGGGCTGGGAAAGCCAAAGGGCCGTAGGACTAAAGCCAACTCAAACACAGTCTGAATGCGGATGAAAATAGATTTGTTTTCAAATCGTCGGCAGCCCCTCCTGGAAGGTGGAAAAAACCATCTTAAAGACCAGTGAAAGGAATCATTACACAGGGACAGCCACAAACCAGGAAAACCGGTGTATCAAGGGGTAGTTGAAGAAAAATAAGGTAGTCGAGGGTAAAGAGCTTTGTGAAAAGTGTGTGCAAATCTATGGAAACCACACACACACACACGCACACACACGTGCACACTCACATATGCACACACACTCTCATACACACGCACACACACGTGCACACTCACACACACTTACACATGCACACACACACATACTCACACGCACGCACACACATGCACACACACACGCTTACACAAACACACACATGCTTACACACACACGCACACTCACACACACGCACATACACACACGCGCGTGCACACACACGTTCACACACACACACGCTCACTCTCACACACGCACACACACACGTTCACACACACATGCACACACACTCTCACACACACGCACACACACGTGCACACTCACACACACTTACACATGCACACACACACACACTCACACATACACATACTCACACGCACGCACACACATGCACACACACACGCTTACACAAACATACACATGCTTACACACACACGCACGCACACACTCTCACACACACACTCACACACACGAATGTGCACATATTCCCTTGAAAATTGACAGGATGACCACCAGTGAATCAAAAACAGCCAGACAAATTAACACCAAACAACAACAAAATACCCCAGAAATAATGAGCCTGGCAGAAAACTTAACCCTTTCCCCCTCATACATGTGACTTAGGAGGAGGAAGAGGACAGGACACAGCGGAGAGCCGTTTCCTCCCTGCAGCTGGTGCTCCCTTGCTCCAGGCGCCCTGCCACGTGTGTGTCTTGTTAGTCACAGCTTCTCCTGAGGTGTCTCTAATCGCAGAGGGGGTCGGTCCTGGGACAGTTTCCCACGTGCACGCAAGTCCTTCCCCTTGGACCACTCAGAGCCAACACTGGCCATGTCCCCTCTCCACCTCCCATCACGTGTTCTCTCCAGTCATTCCCATTAACATGCTGGGATTCCTAAAGGCACACGGACGTGTGACAGCAAGCACCACCCTCTTTTTTCTTTTTTCTTTTTTTTTGATTCCTCTGTCCTCCCAGCTATCATCTGATTTTGCTGGTCCCCTTTGTAGAAAAACGCCTTGAGCAAGTTATCCCTGTTGGGTTTCATGGGCCTCATCCTCGGACTCAGGCCAGCTCAGCTTCCTCCACCCCCACGCTACTCAGGTCAAGTTCACCGACAACCTCCAGGGCTCTGCTCTCAGTCCTCACCTGGGGACTGACAGGCATTCGACACTTGCTCAGTCTTCTCCCTGAAGTGCCTCTCCTCGATTGGCTTTAAGGACAGCATTGTCGCTTGGTTTCCTCTTACTTTGCTTCAATGACTGTTCCTTCTTTTTCCTCCGGCGTGTCTCCTTATGACCTTGACCTCTTCCTGGTGGAATGCTCCAGGCCTCTTGGCACCTCTTCTCTTCACTTTGTTTACTTGTCCCTTGGAGTGCTCATCCCGGGTATATTCTACACTCCACTTTCTAAGGGATGATGGTGAACTTGTACCTCGGGCCTGTCTCTTCCTTGAACTCTAGGCTCCTAGATTCCAGTTGTCTACTCACTACTGCCACTTTAATGTCCAACAGACATCTCAGTCTGACATGTGCAGCACCCAGCTGCTCGTCTTCTGCCCTACGTTGCCTTCCCCATTCTGCCAATGGCTTAGGCTGAGACTTGTGGCATCATCCTTGACCTGTCAGCCTTCACCCCCATCCACCTGGGGGTCCTATGGGCTCTTCCTCCAGACTCAGACCATCCTCTACTGCCTCCCCCAATCCTGACACCTATCATCTCTCACCTGAACTAATCGAACAGGCCCGCCAGCTCCCACTTCGCTGACAGCAGTCAGACCCACAGGACAGCCACAGTGGTCCTTTTGAAATATGCCCCATGATGTGCCTTCTGTAGTCACAACCCTCTAATCATGACTTTCAGTCTCAATGTGAAAGCCAAGGTCCTTAAAGTGTCCCTTCGGGCTACATTCTCTGGCTCCCTGTCCCCTCTCTGACCCTTGCTATTCTAGCCACGTTGGCCTCATGCCTGTTCCACCTCTCTGGGCATTTGTACTTTTTCTCTTGTTTTTCTAGTGCTCTCTCTCCCCAGATCCATGTGGTCTCCCCTCCTGCAAGTACTGTCTTAATGTCACTGGGGGCGTGCGGGGGGGGGGGGGTGTATCTTCCTCTGCTCTCCTTCCTAAAATGCACCCTCCCCTCACACTGCCTGATTTCATCCCCCTTCCTTCCTTAGTAAAGTACTTCTCACCTTCTAATAGGAAGTCAGACAAATAATTTTGTCAACTTATCCTAGAAAGAGTGCCACCTACCTCATTGCTGCATATCACTACGGTCACCTTCGAAGTCCTCCCCTTGGGAAGCTGTGCACCGACGCCAGCGCCTAGTCCACCCTTTAAAGCAGTTTTGGAACTCTCTTTCTGGAATGGCCATCAGAGCTGTCATCGTCCCCAAAATCTGACAGTTAAGTTTGCAAGCTTGTCACCATGTGCTTACATTGGCAGCACTGGACAAACAACTCAGTGTCATAGGTTATGACACCTTACAGAGTTGCTGTCCAGTGCTGCCAATGTAAGCACATGGTGGCATCTTCACAAACTTAATTGTCAGACTTTGGGGATGACGACAGCTCTGATGGCCATTCCAGAAAAAAGAGTTCCAAAACTGCTCTGAAGGGTGGACAAGGCACTGGCATCGGTGCATGGCTTCCCAAGGGGAGTGCTTCGAAGGTGACCATAGTGATGCTCAGCAGTGAGGTGTGCAGCACTTTTTCTAGGATGAGTTCACGAACTTAATTGTCCAACCTCGTATATAATAAACTCATTTTCCTTGTTTATTTTTCATCTCTCCCCACTATAATATAAGCTCCGTGAGATCAGGATTTTAAAAAATCTATTCCTTGCTGTATCCCCAGGGTCTGGAGCGTGTAGCACAAATAGTTACTCAGTAAACGTTCAGTGTGTTCATCAGTGAAAGTGTATCCTACTTGGACACCTGATGATAGAGCTAAAGCAGTCTGATGTAAACGCCAACTGCCTTGGGACGCCTATATTTTATCTTAAAAATGTAAACGATATGTTTTACAATATAAGTTTCCTTACTGTGGAAACAATTTTTAAAGTACTTAGCATTAGATGAGATTGAAGCTTTAGGGAGATGCCCTTTGGTTGTGTGGTCTCGCGTGCCCCTGTCCCCTTGCCCTTGGTCACCGTGTCCCACCCCCATAGCCTTTGGGAGGTCGGCAGTAAGCTATAGTTGCTATTTAGGATAATGGCCATGAAGCTCACACGGTCACGAAAACGGAGTTCCTTGCATGCAATGGTTTTTGTAAGGCAGTGGAATAGAACAACTACGTCTTGTCCTTAAAGCTCCTTAGTTAACTGATAATTTAGTTTTTCATTTCATTCTCATTCCCAGTTTTTTGCTGTCTGGGAAAAAAGACATTTTTCAATGTTTTGTTTATGAAAGGGGCATCGATCACAACCATTCTTCTAAAAAGGGAGCCTGGAAGTTCAGTTATACTTTTAAAAAAGTATAGGAGATAACTTCAGATGAAAAAGTACAGAAAAATTTTCAATTATTTTGGTGTGATGCATATGTAAAAAGAGACTAAAACAGATTCAGGTTTGAATCTTACCTTTATTTATACTTCGTGATCTTGATCAAATTATTTAACCCCTGGAGGTTTACATTCTTTCCTGTAAAACAAGGGAGCTGTTGGGCGTCTCGTGCCCCGGGTCGCCCTGGCCCACGGCAGCTCGGAATTACCGCACCCCTCTCTCTGCGTGCCCCTTGTATTAGGTACCAGCATTTCTTTTTAATTCCCGTAAATAGTGACATTTAAGTGATGCTTGTAATACTTTTCACTTTTCCTTCTTCCTGAAAGTTTCTAGCTCAAAGCTTATCCGGTTTGTTGTGCACGATCATGTGATTTGCAGAAAAGTTCAGCAGTGACAGGCTCCAGAATGACTCGTATTGTATGTAGCCTTAAGACATAGACTGACAGAAACGGGCTCTCAAAGCCGGCGGGCAGCGGAGGTCCAGGAGAATAGCCACACATTTGTGTGGGTGAGCGAAGCACCTATTTAAAATGAGGGGAAAAAATGTGTGGTTCAAGCCTGTTCATTTTGTAACTTAAATGGAACAGTGTATAATGAAGACGTAGTTTGCCAAGAATAACTTGGTACGGTTACCTTGGTGTTTTATGGTCACAGAATGTGATTGAGGCTCTGGGGGACGGTGCCTGCCGCCGGTGGACGGAAGCACGTGACTTACACACAGGCCCCCGAGTCAGCGCGCGGCCGTGGTTCCCGCCTGGCCTCCCCGAGCGTGGTCTCCCGGGTCAGCTTTGGTGTCAGCTTGGGAAAGGCCCATCCCTGCCTGGACCCGCCTGGAACCTGGCGTGGCTCAGGTTCGTAAAAGTTCAAAAAGAGAGGTTATTAATAAAAGTCGCGCTAACCATTTTGAGTCTCGTGTTCACCAGAGTTACACAAGGAGTTTGTTTAGAAGTCAAGCTACGCAGTTCGAATCGTGCGAGTCTGGTTCTTGCTGCCAGTGCAGGTCAAGGTCGGCGGGAAGTGGGCTAGATTGTGTCTGAGACCCTGAATAGACCTGGGAGAAAAGGCAGAGCAGGGCTAAACATGTGACATGGATAAAAAAACAATTCGTTCTAGAAAGAGTGTGAACACGGATGAAAGGTATGTTGATAATCTCGAAAAGAGAAATAAGAGAAAAGTGTTATCTTTATTTTAACATTTTGGACTGTACTGATTCTATAATTTTGATTAAAAGGTGATTTAAGAAACAAAAAAGTCCCTGAGATATTTTCAGTTTCTGTGAGAGCTCCGTGTAGCTGGGCCTCTCAACTCACTGGCATTCCGGAAACATACCCATAATATTTGTGGGTGCGTGGGTCTCCCCACTTCTCTCATAAACTCAGCCCTGTTACGGTTGTCGTAAACTCGCCCCCTGAGTCCACCAGTGTTCGGAGTTACTGACCGCCCCCGCTGCCCCGCACAAGCTGCTGTGTGCGGCCCTCTGGGGAGGGTCGGGTCACACACATCCCGGCCGCTTCCTCCGTAGTGCCCAGCGCACAGGTGCAGAGGTGGGACGGGCTCCAGAACTTCGGGGTCAGTGGCTGAGTGGACTCCTGCTTCACGTCAGTTCCCCAAGTCTCTGCCCACACCCGGAACCTTCTCCTCCTGTGGGCGGCGCCGCCCCCCACACCAGGCTTTGAGGTGTTGACGCCTGTGAACTTCTTCCCAGATGATAAGCCACAGTGTCCCTCGGCGACAGTTCACACTGTGGGGTTTCCGGGGACAGTGGGGTGGGGGAGGGTGTGAGGGCTCACAGGCAGAGGACAGTCATGGTCCCCCCAGCCTCCTCTACCTGACCTCTGCCTCCTCACCTCTCTAAAGCACGGGGTCCAACCTGGTGGCTTCCCTGGACCACACATAAAGTACACTGACACGAACGACAGCGGATGAGCTAAGAAGAAAAAGTCGCAAAAAACAACCAACCAAAACAAAAACTCAATGTTTTAAGCATTTGTTGGGCTGCATTCAAAGCCGCCCTGGGCCGCAGGTGGGCCACGCCTGCCAAACTTTGTCCCTGACACTTGGGCTCAGGCCCTGGGGCCCTGATCACGTTCCTGAACAAGGGGTTGGGGGGACGTGGGGGGGTCTCTCCAGTTACTTCATTTGCTGATTCAGTCATTTGTGGATTCAGTGAGCGGTTCTGGAGTGGCCGTGTCTTTGGACTTGCCACTTTCTGTCACCTGGAATGTCCTTCTTTCCTTAGTTCATCTATCAGGATCCCAGGCATCCCTCCAGATTCAGGACTCTGTGTTATTTCTCTTTGGGGTCATTTCTCACTTTCAGAGGACAAATGTGACCGCCCCTTGGACGTTTCTCTCGAGCGGTAGAATGCAAAAGGGTGAGGACCCCAGGCCTAACGCGTGGTGCCCAGGAGCGCGCGCTCAAGATGCATACTCCTTGTCGCTTGTCATTCTCCTCTCCAGCTGAAGTGTCGGCCTTGCCCGGCGATTCTTCAAGGGTTTTTGGTTGTCCTTGGGTTTTATTAGAAGGTATGCACCATTCTGACAAAACTGCCACTTGCAGTTTCCTAAGTCACCGCTTTTCGCACTCTTTCTTTGACCAGCACTCAAGAAGATGTCGTCGTGCTTCACCACCCAGTATACAGGCAAATGAGCCAGCCCAAGCAGTCATGCCACGTCATGCAAGAATTTGGGATGTCCCCTTCTGTGTTCTGTTCTATTCATTTAAAAATCCGGATGTGAAGTCATTACATGAATTTCATACCCAACAGCGGGTCACTGCCCGGAGTTCGACAAACACTTCTGTGGGCACTGCCGCCGATGTTAGAATTCTTTTTTTATGAAACGGTGTGAGCGCTGAGCCCCTGCTTGTGCCAGATGGGCTTCCTGGGGTGATGAGCTATGCAGAGAGCTGGACTGTTGTCCCTGTGGATTGATGACACCCCCCCGCCTTTGGATGCCATCCACGCCTGTTGCCTAGGGTCCCTGTCTGGGCCATTGCTGCTGCGCGTGGTTCTGGCCATGCGCCTGTTACTAAGCATCTGCAAGGAGCCGTGCTGACCTGCCGCAGAGCCGGGGCGCTCTGCCCCGTTCTCTGGAAGGATCGCTCCTCCTGAGCGCAGTGCCTGTGGGAAGAGATGGCCCCTTCGCCTGCTTCTTCACACGAACGGGGCTCAAGTCGTCTTACGGTTAGAGATGAGCTCGCGTTTTCGACTCATGGACCCTGAGGGCCATCCGTGGCTGCAGGATGGCTTGGGCCGTGTTTATGGAGCTCATCAGTTCAGTTTGGATCCTTGACTTGAAGGCTTTTATTTTAGATATTTAAGCATGTTTTGTTCTGCACTTTGGGATTTTTTTTTATGAGACAGGCAATAAAACTGTAAGGCACTGTTTCTCAGCCTTTGACACTTACCGTGTGGGGCCAAGTCACGGTTGGTGGTGGGGGTTGTCCTGTGGGTTGTTGAGTGGCATCCCTGAACCCTCTGCCCACTAGGTGCCAGAGCTTGACCCCAGTCGGGACAACTGAAAATGTCTACAGATAAGGCCATATGTCCCCTGGGGGCCAAAATCACCGTGGTTGAGAACTACATTGGGGGAATGCCAGTTGTTCAATGAGCAGTTAGGTTATTTTCTTGTATTTTCTAACATGAGCGTCTACTAATACAAGTACATGGTTTTCTCGTTGTTGGCATCTGACAGTTGTCTGACTAGTTAGGTAGTTTTATATGCTGTAATAATTGGGGAAATGGATCAAAATCAGACAGGTACCAACAGTGGAACTTGGAAAATTAAAAAATATATATAAATGCAATAATTAGTAAGTGAAATATCTGAAATAGCTAACTATTATAATCTGATTTCATAGTACATAAAGTCAAATTTATAAATAAAAATTAGTAGTGGTGCTGTAAATCTGTGTTGCATTTCACAGTTTTTTAGATGATTTCACATATATTTTCACATTCAGTTCTCAATCTGTAACGTAGGTAGGTCAGGTATTTTTATCCTGAAGTTGCAAATGGGGAAAATGAGATTCAGAAAGTATAAGTAATTTGCCCAAAGACTCATGCTATTTAAGAGACGGAAGCAGTCCTCCAGCACAAATTCGCTGACACAAACCAGACGAGGATTCTGAGATTTGCCTCCCTAATGATTGAAGCTCCCCCACCCCCCACCCCCAATAAAGGGAACCTAGTAGATGCTCTTAGGGTTAATGATGGTTCATCCTATTCTTATCTTTTTCTTCCCCTCTTATCAGTAGCCGAAATGCTTGCCTTGGACAATGGTGCAGCTCCTGCTTCAGTCTAAAACTCCGGAGTTACGTTAGAAACCTTGGTGGTGGTAGGACTTGAGCCTCCCTAACTGCCTTGCCCAGCTGTGAATCGCTTTCGTGCTGTGGACCCACGCCTGTGTTCTGCTCTCTGTCCCCAGTCCGTCCCCCAGCCCGCCTCTCAGCACCATCTGGCCCACCAGGGGTTGCCTCTTGTCCCCCTTTAGTTGCTCCATCTGGGCAGCTGGCTGATGGCCTGAGACAAAGCAGAGCTGGGGGATTTTAGTTTCCTTTGCTATAAACTGCATTCCCCAGAAGTGGAGGCTTTGGTAGCCTGACACATCAGTTCAAGGCAAGCATGAAGGAAAGGCAAATCCTGAATTTCCTCCTGAAAGATGTCCTGCCCCAGGATTCAGTAGGGCACCGTGGCTGCTGGGATTGTGATGACGTACTTGCAAAATTCCTCCACATTGCTGGACATTTCCGGGCTGCTTAATTGATCGCAATTTAAACAAAGAAAAACACCTTCTATTCTTGTTTATGATTTTAGCTTTAAAAGCTACATAACGTGTTCATATGAGTTGGGATTGGAAGGGAATTCAGAAGAGGGAAGACAAGGACTTACTTTTAGGTTCATGAGATTATGGCCAACTTTTAAATATGCTAGGATTTTACAATTACTCCATAAATTAAAAAAAATGATAAAAAGTGTATACACAGCATATGATTGTTGCTGAGTGTACACAGTCTTGGTTTTGTATAATTTTTCCCAGAGTGACTTTTCTTACGTTCTCTGTCAGTCCGCTGTGGGTCTCACCACACATTCGTGTACCCGACGTGTTTTATTAGTGCGAGTTGGTACGCCTGGGGGGTGTGTGTGTGTGTGTGTGTGTATTTCTACTTGAAGACACTGAGGGCTTTTAATGATTTTAAAAAAGCTGATAGAAAATCTGTTGTTTTGATGTTTTCAGCACCCTATCAACAAAAAATATTTTAACTCAAATATCATCAAATTCCCTCAGTGAAGGAGTCGGGGATCAGGGGTGCTAAAAATTTGACTTATTCATGCTCGGGCTTCCAGACAAAACTCGCAGCCGAAGCATGACTGGTAGGTACTTGTTCAGTTTGCCAAACTCCTTGGGAGCAGCCGTTCCATGGTTTCCCTCAGAGACTCCCCTTCCCGTCAATAAATTCCTCATAAACATGGGCTGCCTTCTTCTTGCTGCAGTGGAAGGCAGTTTTCCTTCTGTGGGATTGTCGGGAGCTGTGGGACAGCTGGCCGGCGTCACCCGTGTGTCCCAGCACGCGTGGCCGTCCTGTTTTCCTCTAGGCAGTGCTGCTCGGTTCGTGACCGAGACGTTTCCCTTTGGGTTTATGCATTGATGGTTCAGACCCGTTAGGAGTGAGTCCTGCATTGTCTGTGCCCCAGGCCACCTTCTAACGTGGGCAGGTGCTTTCATTCAGTTCAGCAGGTGTTTGTTAACTGCTTACGGGAGCCCCAGAGTGGCAGGCCTCGAACGGACAGCGTTTTGTGAGGGTCCAGGACTATGGTTTTTGAAATATCACATGAAGTAAAAAATTCAGCTACTTAGTTTCGAAAGTGGTAAAAAGAGTTTAGGTCGTGATCTGTGTGCCACTGGGGCGTCAGCTTCTAACCGACAGCCATCTGCGGCTTTGAGTCCGACCTTTGTGTGCCCTGGAGGGGCTGCCACGGGGCCTTTCAGTAGCAGCTTTGTGCCCCTGGTGTAGGACTGCTCGACACCGGCAGGCCGGGCACCTGACCCTCCGCTGCTGAGGGAGCTGCCCACAAGCCCTTTGCCTTCGGCATCACACCTTGGCCTTGGTGTTGACGAAAGTAAGCGACACAGAAGCTCCTTGTGGTCACCTCCTTGTGACAGGTCTCAGTGGCAGCTGAGTGTCCACTTGTAGCTCCCTAAGTGTAAAACATGGTAGCTGACGAAAGACTGACGAGTCAGGTTTTGAACTTTTAACAGGTTGGGCTCTTGAGGTCCAGCTCTGGTGTCAGAGATGTCATGGGGGCCACTTTTTAGTAGCAGCTCAGCCAGTGGCTATTCTGTCTTTTATGGGTTTGTGAGAGCTGCCCCCTAAACCTTAAGTGGCCAGTAATGTAGCAGGCACCACTTCAGGTCTCGTTCATTAGTTGTTGGCCCCAGTCTTAATAGACTCAAATGAACTATTAGATTTCCTGCTGAGACGCAAGTAAAAAATTGTGCTGACACATACACATTTTAATTTAAAATGTGTGTGTATGGAGAGTCTTGGGCCGACTTGTGTCTTATTGGAGACACTTGGGTCCTGTGTCAGTGCTTCATTTACTTTAAAAGTAATTGTTAAAGCCTCCAAGGAGCTATACCCATGGCTCATAGGCCAGGACAAGATGTTCAGTATCACTAATCATTGGGGAAATGCAAATGAAACCCACAAGAAGATGCCATCTCACATCTTCAGGAAATAGCAGGTGTTGGTGAGGATGTAGACAGGTTGGAACCCTGTGCACTGTTGAGGGACATGTAAAATGGTGCAGCTGCTATGGGATGTAGTACAGTGGATTCTCAAAGCATGAAAAATAGAATTAGCATATGATCCAGCAATTCCACTTCTGGGTCTGTACCCCAAAGAACTGAAAACAGGGTCTCCAAGAAACGCCTTGATCATGGCAGCATTACTCCCTGTAACCAAAAGGTGGAACAATCCAAGTGTCCCCTGACAGACGAATAGATCAACAACGTGACGTGTATACAAACAATGGCACATCACTCAGCCTGACTAAGGAAGCGGATCCCGACACATGCTACGACCGAGATGAACCACAAGATGTTATGCTAAGTGAAAGAAGCCAGTCATAAAAAGACGGGGTGATTGTACCTCCATGAGGCACCTGGAGGAGTCAGATTAGCAGGGACAGAGCAGGGAGTGGTGGCTATCAGGGGCCTGGGAGAGAGGGGTGGGGAGTGGTCCTCTAATGGCTTCAGAGCTTTAGGTTTTGCAAGATAAAAGAGTCCTGGAGATTGATTGCCTTACAACGTGAATGTACTTGACACGACTAACTGTAACTTTAAAATGGTTAAGGTGGTAAATTTTATGTGTGTTTTACCAGTTACAAATAAATTGTTTTCCAGTTTGATTGAGAAACACTTGATGTGTATCACTGTATACCTTTAAAGCATACAGCGTGATAGTTTGATTTACATGTGGTATTTGAAATAGTTATTACAGTAGGTTTGGCTAACATCCATCTTCCCGTGTAGATACAATACAAGCAAAGAAAAAAAGCAAAAAGCCCTGTGATGACAACTCCTAGAATTTACTCTCTTAACAGCTTTCCTACATCTCAAAGAACAGTGGTAGCTGTAGTCATCGTGTTGTACATTACATCCTGGTACTTATAACTGGAAGTTTGTACTTTTGACCACGTAATTCCACTTTCCCCTCCCCCTCTCCTCTGCATCTGATAACAAGTCTGATCTCTTTTTTGGTAAGTTTGGTTTTCCTTTTTAGATTCTACGTGTTAGTGAGATCATAAGTATTTGTCTTCCTCCTACTTATTTCACTTAGCATAAGGTCTCTGAGGTTTGTCCATGTTGTTGCAATGGTCCAATTTCCTTATATTTTTATGGCTGAATAATGTTCCATTGTGTGTGTAACACACACACACACACACACACACACACACACACACACACACACGACAACTTCTTTATCCATTCATCCATCCGTGGGATCTTAGGCTGTTTCCACATCTTGGCCATTGTAAATGGTGCTGCTGTGAACAGGGGTGGGTGCAGGTATCTTCTCCAGTTACTGTTTCAGTTCCTTTGGATATATTAGTATTCCTAGAAGTGGAATTGCAGGACCATATGGTAGTTTTATTGCTAACTTTATGAGGAACCTCGGTACTATTTCCATAGTGGCTGTACCAATTTGCGATCCCATCAGCAGCGCACATGGCAGTGCCAGCACAGGCATGAGGTGATGTCTCACTGTGGTTTTAATTTGCATTTCCTTGGTAAGGAGTGATGGTGACATCTTTCATGCACTTGTTGGCCTTTTGTATGTCTTCTTTGGAGAAATGTCTGTTGAGGCCCCTTGCTCATTTTCAACTGGGTTATAGTTTTGTTTCTTTTTGTTGTAACTCAATAGTTATACAACTCAGTATGAGTTCTTCATGTATTTTGGATATTAAACCCTTATTTGACAAATGGTTTGCAAATATTTTTCCCATTCCATGGTTTTTTTTTTTTGTTTTTTTTTTTTTTTTTTTTTTTTTTTTTTTTTTTTTTTTTTTTTTTTTTTTTTTTTTTTTTTTTTTTTTTTTTTTTTTTTTTTTTTTTTTTTTTTTTTTCATTTTGTTGATGGTTTCTTTTGTTTGCATAAATTGTTTAGTTTGTAGTCCCACTTGTTTTTTATTTTGTTGCTTGTGATTTAGGTGTCATAACCAAAATAACATTACCAAGATTCATCTCAAGGAGTTTTATCCCTATATTTTCTTCTAGGAGTTTCTTTATTTTATGCCTTACATTTAAGTCTTTAATTCATTTTGCATTAATTTTTATGAGTGGTGTATGTGTCCAGTTTCTTTTTTTTTTACATGTGAATATCTGACTATCCCATTTATTGAAAAAACTATCTTTTATCCATTGAGTATTCTTGGCTCCCTCCTCAAATATTAGCTGACTTTTATCTCCTTGGGTTTATTTTTGGGCTCTTTATTCTGTTTCATTGGTCAGTTTGTCTGTTTTTATGCCAGCAGTGCCATGCTGTTTTGATGACTATGGCTTTACACTATAATTTGCAATCAAGACATATGATTCTTTTTGTTTTTTATTCTCGGGATTTCTTTGGCTATTCAGGATCTTCTTTGGTTCTATATAAATTTTAGGAGTGTTTTTCTACTTGGATAAAAAATTGCCATCAGAATCTTGATGGGAATTGCATTGAATCTATAGATACAATTGCTTTTTTTTTTGGTAGGTTGACATTTTAACAATATTACGTTTCCAATCCATGAACACAGGATACCTTTCTACTTATTTGCATCTTCATTGTTATCTTTCATCAATGTCTTACAGTTTTCAGAATAGAGATCTTTTACTTTCTTAGCTCATTTATTTCTATGTATTTTATTGTTTTTGATCTACTGTGAATGAGATAAATTTATTTTTTCAGAAATTTATTGTTAGTGTATAGAAATGTTACTGATTTTTGCATGTTAATTTTTGTATTCTGTAACTTTACTGAATTTGTTGATTAACCCTAATAGTTTTTCAGTTGAGTTTTTAGGATTTTTCTATACATAAAAATCATGTCATTTGTGAATAGAGACAGTTTTACCACTTCTTATCCAATTCTGATACATTTTATTTCTTTTTCTTGACTGATTGCTGTAGCTAGGACTTCCAGTATGATGTTGAAAGAAGTGGTGAGAGTAGCACCTTTTTTTGTTTCTGATCTTAGAACAAAGCTTTCAATCTTCCACCATTGCTTACGATATTAGCTGTGGTCTTGTCATATAAGGCCTTTGTTATGTTGTGATATGTTCCTTCTATGTTTAATTGTTAAGAGTTTTTGTCATGAATGGATGTTGAATTTTGTCAAATGCTTTTTCTGTGTCTGGATGATCATATGATTCTTTTCTTTCATTCTATGAATATGATGTATCACATTGATTGACTTGTATGTATTGAACCATTCCAGCACCCCAGGGATAAATTCTACTTGGTTAAGGTGTATCCTTTTAATGTGCTGATGAATTTGGTTTGCCAGGACTTTTGCATCTGTAGTTGTCAGGGATATTGGCCTGTAGTTTTCTTTGCTAGTAGTATCCTTTTCTGGTTTTGGTATCAGAATAATGCTGGTCTTGTAACGTGAGTTTGGGAGTCTTCCATTCTCTTTGACTTTTGGGGAAGAGCTTTAGAAGGATTGGTGTTCATCCTTCTTTAAATGTTTGGTAAAATTCTCTAGTGAAGCCATCTGGTCCTGGGCTTTTATTTGATAGAAGATTTTTGATTACTGATTTGACTTCCTTACTAGTAATTAATATATTTAGATTTTTTATTTCTTTCTGATTCAATCTTAGTAAGTTGTATGTTTCTAAGAATTTTTCCATTTCCTCTAGGTTGTCCAATTTGTTGGCATGGAGTTGTTGAAAAATTTTTTTTAAGAGGGAAAATGTCACTATTGAACCCTCACTGCTCTGCTCCCTATGGGCCTGAGAGAAAAGGAAGTCTTTGTGTCCTGGCAGCCAGCACTGCCTGATGGCAGCACACAGCCTGTCCTCTTCCCCTCACAGGTGGGCCTCCGGGCCCTGCTCTTTGTATAGGGGGGTCCAAACATGTGCTCGAGAAAAATCTTTAACCTCATTTGTGTGTTAACGTCTGCAGCATAAGTTATTTTAGCGGAGGACCATTTCACTGTGTTTCAGCATTCTGGGTTTTGTTTGGGGCGTAGTCAAATAGACAGTGAACCACTCTTGTGCTGGGATGATGCTCCTGCAGTGTGGTCAGTGTGGTGAGCTGAGTGTTTTCCTCATGGTGCTGACAGGGAGCCATGACTCATTCCAGTGCTTTCACCTGCTCGCCCCTGGAACAAAGGCGTGCATTTGACTACAGAGCCCGTTGAATTAATGGCCTTTGCGAGATTGGATGGACAGCTCTGGCTCCCTTTATGTCTTCCAAACAACCCGATGAGTCAGGCAGTTTACAGACGTTGCAGTCATTATTTTGACAGTGATTCTGGATGCCAGTTGTTTCTTCAGGTGATTTACATTAAACCTTGGTTTTTATTTTTATGGGAAGTGGATGTAAAATGCTTGACAGAGATCCCCCTGTTTCTGTCTTGCAGGGTCATCTCATGCATTCTCTTCCCACGCCTGTTGACCATGCTGCCTTGCTCCCAGGACCACCGAAAGCCCGCTGACCATTAATCTCCCTCAGTGCATCGACTAGACTGCAGGCAAGTCCAGCGCACGTGAGTTGTGTTTCCCTGTCAAGGTGTATGACTGTGGTCAATGGAATGAGTAAAGGTTTCATTTTTGGTTCGGTCATTTTGGCTTTAAAATGTGTTTGATAACTGCCACCAAAGAGAAGTCAATTCATTTGACTTCTGTTGGGTGGCTAGGGATTCTTAGCTCTAAAAGAATGGAGATGAAACGCCTGCTGAACGTGTTTGGAAACACCGCTGGCAGCGCCACCTCCAACTTTACTAAA
The DNA here is from genome assembly GCA_004026885.1 of Lyroderma lyra. Lineage (NCBI taxonomy): Eukaryota > Metazoa > Chordata > Mammalia > Chiroptera > Megadermatidae > Lyroderma > Lyroderma lyra. The sequence goes on from PVJL010008592.1 coordinate 46,451, forward strand.
ATGGAGAGGGGTGGGTTTGGATCACATTTCCCTTTGAGTTTGACTAATAGACACATTGAGCAAATTAGGGTTTTAAAGGGAATTAAAAAAAAAATCTCACATGTGTCTGGATACCCACAAGTCAGCATCAGACTTTTTGCTCTCATCGTGTTCTAAAGTGAGGACCCTTAACATCCTTATAAAAGCTCTAGAGCTTAGTTTTATTAAAATGTTTTTTTTTTTGCTCCAAATGAGAACTTTTAGTCCCCCCCTACCCCCACTTTTTAAAATTTCAGTCTAGTTTTTGAGGACTTCTAGTCCTTTTCTTCGTGGTATTCCTAATCTGTGTGGCACATGAGCGCTCCAATAGAGTGTGGCACCTGGAGTCATGCTCTTACAAATGTGGCAGTTTTTTGAGCAGTAATTTCTCGTATTGATGTGCAGTATTAGCTCTTCCGGTAGTTGATTTATAATAAAACTACATCTCTCTGGTCACTGAAAAAAATCAATGTATGTGAACTGAGAAAGATACTTTCCCTTTTTTTTTTTTTACATGAAGAATCACTGATTCAGAACCTCCCAACCCCCAGCCTACAGGAGCCTTAGGCTGATTTTTATGCCAGTTTAATTTCTGAATTAGCCTCATACAATAAATTGTGTGTTTAAAGTAACTAGCAGAGGAATGTGCAGTATTTTCTGTCGGGCCAATGATTTGTGTGCACAATGAGCAGAACCAATTTGGTAATAACTCATCTTCCTACTTTCCTGAGTTATGTCACAGAGAGAAAGCAGTAGCTCAGTTTCTTTGTAATAGGAAGTTTTGTTTTGTTTTTTAGAAAGTTCTGTTGTAATGGAATGTGATTTAGGTCCTTTAAGTCATGGCTCTTACTGATGCTGCTGTTCTTAATTTAGGGTAAAATGGGGAACTCCGAGAGTCAGTACACCTTTCAAGGATCTAAAAATCATAGCAATACGGTTCCTGGTGCTAAGCAAAAGCCTTGCTCCCTGAAAATCCGCAGCATTCATGCAAAAGATGACAAGTCGTTGCATGGCTGGGGCCAGGGAAGCAGCGGAGCAGGCTACAAGTCCCGGTCCCTGGCCCGCAGCTGCCTTTCTCACTTTAAGAGCAATCAGCCTTACACCTCGAGGCCGGGCGGCCCCACCTGCAAAGCCCCCAAAGGCCATGCCTACTCCAAGCACAGGACCAGTGGCTCAGGGAGTGACTTCCAGGGCAGCCACGCTGCTTTCTCCCCCGAGAACGGACTGCACTGTGTTGCCCACGAACGGGCAGAGACCCACCCGGCCTCGAAGGACTGCAATGGACACCTGCTCAACTGCTACGGGAGAAACGAGAGCGTGGCCTCCACCCCGCCGGGCGAGGACCGGAAGAGTCCCCGGGTGCTCATCAAGACGCTGGGGAGGCTGGACGGGTGTCTCCGCGTGGAGTTCCACAGCGGCGGCAGCCACGGCCAAGCGCCCCCGGAGGCCGCGGGCGGGCCGGTGCGGCTGCTGCGCTACTCGCCCACGCCGGGCCCGGGCGCCGACTCGCCGGCCAGCCCGCGCCCTTCCCCCGCCGACTCGCGCCCGCGCTCCAGCAAGGGCAGCTCCCTGAGCTCCGAGTCCTCCTGGTACGACTCCCCGTGGGGCCACGCCGGCGAGGGCAGCGAGGCCGAGGGCCCATGCCCCCACGCCAGCTCGCCGGACCCCAGCCTCCACGCCAGCTTCCCTCCCGGGGACGCCCCGAAGCCCTTCATCCAAAGCTCTTCCCTGTCCTCCCTGCCCGAGCTCTACCCTGGCGCCTCCCTGGGGAGCCTGTCCCCCGCCGGGGTCCGACTCTCGGATGAGTCCCTGGGCGCCTCCGCCAGCCTCAGCCCTCGGGTCTCCTTCGCCTCCGACATGGACGTGCCATCGAGAGTGGGGCACAGGGACCCCGGCCAGTACGCGTCCTTCACCCTCCCCTGCAGGAAGGCCAAACCCTTGACAGAGGACACGTCCAAGAAGGACACCCTGAAAGCCAGGATGCGTCGCATCAGTGACTGGACCGGAAGCCTCTCCAGAAAGAAAAGGAAGCTCCAGGTGGGTACGCGTTCGAGCCTCGGGCGGGGTTCCCTCCGTTTTCCTGTCTGTAAAAGGGGAGCAGCGGCGGCTGCGGCGCTGGGGCGGGCCGTGGTCCTGAGGCCTCGGCGCCCCACACCTGGCACACCTTGGTTGAGGGGTGGGGTGTTTTCCTTTAGCTTCAGGTGTGCATTTGCACTCTTACCCCACAACTCGCCTCTGAGTCTGTGCAGTCCCGCCCCTTGAACTGTTGGACGAGCTCCGGGGCCTCCCCCGCGGGACCTGGCCGCGCTGCTCTGCACCTCGGTCCCCAGCGCATCGGGGTCGGAGCATTTTGCTGGAGCTCCTCCGTAAAGCCTGCAGAAAAGGGGCGGGAGGGAGCTTGCTGTCCTTGTGGGAGGAGCAGCCTTCCTGTCCTCCGTAGACAGTACTTGGGGAAAATTAAAATTTCTGTGCTTACGTCAGGTACCTCAAAAACAAAAGGAAACAAAACAAATCTGCCTGTATATAATCTCACCACATCCTCAGGGGCAGAGCTGACTTTCGAAAGGATCTTGTATCTAAGAACATGTAAAAGCAAAAATAGAACACGGATAAAATAAGAATCATGATAAGAATAATGCTTTAAATGGTATATAATGCTTGAATGGGGAAAACAAGGTGGTTTTACCACCAAGAAAGTAACAGTTTGCCTTTTTAAGCTAATTGTAGCAATTGCTGGGTTTTCAGTTGCTGTATTTCTTGTTTTTAGTTTTAGTTATTTATAGAAGAGAGAAAAAAGCATTTTTAAAAACTTAATATCAGACATATTATTGAAGGGAATTTGGGAGGAAATTAGTCTCTAGTAGAATTTCATTTTAATCATCCAAGATAGACATTTAATTATAAAATTTGATAGAGCTTTAGGGGTGGAAAATAGATCTAGAACGTTTATGGATAGTTCCTTTCTTCTTAGGTACTAGGTGCACCCCCACGCCTTCCAGCTCGTATTTTGTTGCCCCTTTACCTCCTTTACATGGAGACAGAGCAGATGATTACCACCCTGTTGGGGAACTCTTCATATCTCAGAGTAATGTCTTACTCCTCCGTCATCACGGCTTCAGGCTGATGTGATCTCTTGGACCATTTTTCCTCTGCTCCCATTCCCCAAAAGACCCACAGCAGCTGGGAATGACGGGAGAAGTAGCAGCCCCTACTTTCTCCGGGGCTGCAGTTCCACACAGACAACGGTCACGTCTTTGTGAGGCAAGTGCTGGACGGCCAGCTGGCTTAGGCTCTGCTGTCATCTCCTCTGACTGCTCATTGATACGGGCACCCAGCCAGGTCCTCCACGCCTCTTATTTGCATGGAGTGCCTCTGTCATCTGCATTTGTGGCCGGGCTTCCACCCGGCTCTAGTGAGTCTCATTCAGTGTCAGTTGACTTCAGTTTGGAAGCAGCAGGCCAGTCACCACCACATTGCTGACCTTGGCCTGTCGTGTGCAAGCCCTCACTGCCCAGCCCACGCATGAGCAGTGACCCTCCTTCACTTCTGTATCATCTGCCTTGACTCTGATTTGTCAGCCTGGGGAGTTAAGAGCACACTGGTTAGAAGCAGAGACTCTGAATCAGAAAGCTAGAAAGGCCCCCCTTCACTTTAAAAACAGAGACACTGAGGCTCAGGGAGTTCAGGGGGCTTTCCTGAGACCCACGGGTAGTTAGTGGAGAAACCTGGGCCATGGACACTTCTGTTAAACCGCAGACACTCAGCCACAGGACCAAGGTGTTTTCGATGGCACCTAGTAATTCCCTGGGGGTTACTGAATAGTAAGGTAATAATGCAGTATGCAGATGGTGTGTTATAGAACTGTACACTTGAAACCTATATAATTTTACTAACCGATGTCACCCCAGTAAACTTAATAAATAAAAACATGAAAAAACAAACTATTTTTGATTTTTAAAAAGTGGCCTGGAGAGGCAGCTTTTTAGTTTTGCTTGAACTTTTGGGACAAGTGTGCCACTTCTGTTGGCTGTACCTTTTTCTTTCACAATTTAAGGTGAGGACCAGGTTTAGATCCTTAAAAATGTAGTCAGAGCCAAATTTGTGACAATATACAGTAGACGCTCAGTTAACCAGCACCCATGCCGGATTAGTATAGTAGTATTTCTTGGGTTTTTTTTGCCTGTTGCGTGAGTCCTGGTTAGCAGAGTCTCCGGTACTATAAGGTGGCACTGAACAAATGCATATCCTCTTACACACACAGTCTTCTGTGCGCCAGCCGTGGGGGCGCTGCGGGGCAGCAAGTGTCACCATCACGGTTAGACATGATTATTTTGACTTAAAAAAAAGTGATGGAAAAGGAGCCGCCCTTTCCTCATAGGGCTTGCCACCGCTCCGGTGGGTTGGAGCCTGAAAGCAGATGAGTCGGTGAAAAAGTGTGCACACCCGGAGAAAGTGTGCACACCTGGAGAAAGTGTGCACACCTGAAGAGGAGACGGCCCCCTGAGAGCAGGCGGAGGGGAGGGCGCGAGCACGTGCCGGGGAGGAGAGTGTGCGTGAGCCCGTGGACGCGCCGTGGTGGAGCTGTGGGAGCCCTGGGGGCGCGCGCTCCCCACCTGGGTTCGCGTGCCCGTCCGTCTGTCAGGGCAGGCTCCGTCGTGCTGAGCAAACAACATGCCCTCCGCCCTGTGAGGTTTAGCACAGCCAAGCTATGTCTCACGCGTGCGGTGACCCTGGTCTACACTGTCCCGCTCTGGCGCCCAGGTCCACAGAGCAGTTACCACCTGGAACCCTGCCTGCCACGGTGGCCCAGGGAGGGAGAAAGAAAAGGACGTGTTGGCTCTTAAAGCTGCCACTCAGAAGCGACACAGTTCACGCTTCTGTTCATGTTTATTGGCCACGGTGCTAAAGCACGTCACAGGGCCATGCCTGACTGCGAGGGAATGCGCCTGCCCCCGGCGTAAGGGGAGCACCGGGAATGTGCAGGGGGCAGCACTGACGCCAACTGCGGGGGAGGCTGAGGGCAGGGACCCCGACTTTCTGACCCTCCTCATTGCAGATGCTCACTGCCCTTTGAGGGGTGTGTGGTCACAGGTCACTTTACAGAGGACCCGGGTCCTTACTCTGTTGTGAAGGAGAATGGCATAGGAAGGAGAGCAAGGTGTGAAATCGGTTCTCTTTCCTGCAGTGTGAGGAATGGTGGTCAGTTTTCCTTTAGCTCCCGAGGAGTTGAATGACATCTCTCAAGTCCCTCTCTGGCCACAGTGCCCTGGTCATCAGGTTCCATCACCCACTGTGTATGGTGATCTGGCCGCGGGGGAACGGAACTCAGGCTGCTTGGTGCACCTCTGACGTGGCACCTGAGCTCTACGCCCATGACACAGTGATGAGGAGATCTGCGGAGAGCCTGGTCATGGACATTCCTTCAGTCGGTCATTCCTTCATTCCTATTAGCCTGATAAGTAGTCACTGGCTATTAGGATTCTAGAGAGAAAGCTTTAGAAAGCTTTATTAGAGGTTGGGAAAGTTTGTGTCTGTGTACAAGAACCCATTATAAATGCTAAAAGGTGATACTTTCCCATTTCTCAAGGAGGAACTCGAGTCTTACTTTAACATTTACAAGGTAGCACTACAACTTTAAGTCTCTCTAAATGGGAAACAATGTCAAGAGTGTTTGTAGGTCATGCTTAAGGGTGGCACATAAGTGCATTTCTCTGGCAGGGTTTTACTTGTTTTGAAACACCCTAGTGTACCTCCTGCCGGGGATCAGAGACAGTTTGGGAGCTCTGAGTCAGAGGGTCACATTCATAGCTGAAATCATGTTAATACTAGCTAAATTTGAAGTATTGCTTCACCTCCTAAGAGTTTTTCAAGAATAACAAAGTGACAATTATTTTTTAAGCTATTTTGAAAACTTCCTGTCTGAGTGACTCACCCCAGCTCCCTTCTTTGCTTTGTGATTGCACAAGCATCAGAGTATAAATAAATATGACCAGGGGACACCGTGTAAGCAGGAGCAGAAAATAATATTTTCGTTAGTAATAGCTATGTTTGGGGCTCAATTTTGATCACCCCTGGGAATTTGGAAACATTCTTCAGTTGATTTCCCCACAAAAGATAGCAAGTAATTACTACTTTGCTATTTGCTTCCTGGGTGGAATTTTGGAAAATAAAACCCCTCCACACATTGGAATATTCAAAAAAGGCCATAGGTCATCGGTCCTTGACTCAGTTTTCCCTGTTTTTTTTTTATTTTAACAGGTAAGGGAATACGAGTCTAACAGAGCTGACTAGCAGCTGAATAATGAGCATGCTTAGCATCTCTGCAAGATTACCTTAGTCTAAGCTCTAAGTTTGGAATGTCAGCATCTTTTGAGTCATAAGTTAAGCTCACTTTCTGCTGAAAATTTTAGTTACTGCTATTGACCAATGAATGGCCTGGATAAAAGTTATTTTTCTTGACTGACTAGACTTCTAATCGAGGCATAAGACGAAACCTTTGTGTTTTCAGCGCTGTACATGGCCAGTTCAGTGCATATAGTCCTAATAACTGAGGGTAGCAGTTATTATATAAATATTAATTTTATTTAGAGCTGCTAGTGTCTGATTTTGTGTTGGAATAAATATTAAAGTTAAGGATCATGTCTTTGGTACCCTCAGTACCTAGAATAAAAAAGATGTTCACATAAAAGGATGTAAATGTGTGGCGTATCTTTTCATGAAAGAGATTTCCAAATTAAGTAAAAATTATTCATTATGAAAAACAGTGACAGTTGTAGCCACTACCCTTTGTGGATAAAGGACTCCACGTGCATGGTTTTCACTATTGCAAGTGGGAAGACAAGATGCCAGAGATCCCCAAGTCTAGACCTGGGCGGGTGGCAAGAAGCTAGAGACCGTGTTTACTGTGGGGAGAGGAGGAGAAGTTTGCATGTTGCAGCACTGAGTTTCCCTGTCCTTGTCTCCTTGACCCTGGAACTAGTGATCCTCCAAATTAGGTTTAAAAGGACTCAGGGGGTAAACAGACTACAAGGACATGAATTCTTTCCCTGCAGACACTGATTCACAGTTAGCAAAGGGACATCAGTCCGGAAATCGTCACTGATGTGTCTTGAATGTACTAGCCAATTTCTTGACATCACGCGTAGCTGAGATGTGGGCGAGTCAGGGGTATTTGTGTTCACATCTTGAAGCCTGGACTCTCTACTGGCTGGACAATGGGTTGGGTCTTAATCTCTCGATTCTTTCTGTTTTGGAGACTTGATGATTGAAGATGCACTTTTGTTAGAAGCATGTTGCCTGGTGGCCACCGTGGCAGCACCCAGCAGTGCGGTACGCATGCCCGGTGGGGAAGGGGTGCTCCGGATGTGCGTGAGCTCTGACGGGTGGTCATCTGTGTTGCTCCCAGGAGCCGAGGTCCAAGGAAGGCAGCGACTTCTTTGACAGCCGCTCGGAGGGACTGAATGGGGACGTGCAGGGTCCCTTCCAGCCATCTGCCTCGCTGTGGTCGGGGGGCTCGGCTCAGCTCCTGTCCCAGAGAAGCGAGTCCGCTCACGCCATCGGCAGCGATCCCCTGCGACAGAACATTTACGAAAACTTCATGCGGGAGCTGGAAATAAGCAGGACCAACACAGAGAACCTAGAAACGTCCACAGAAACCGCCGAGTCCAGCAGCGAGTCCCTCAGCTCTTTGGAGCAACTGGACCTGCTCTTTGAGAAGGAGCAAGGGGTGGTCCGGAAAGCCGGGTGGCTCTTCTTCAAACCCCTTGTCACGTTGCAGAAGGAAAGGAAGCTGGAGCTGGTGGCGCGGAGGAAGTGGAGACAGTACTGGGTAACACTTAAAGGTACGTGCACTCTCCGCGTGCCGAGGGCCCTGGGCATCGTCCCTCCAGTGTACCCTTCCCAGGGAGGTCCTGGTGGGTCCAGCGTTAATTCGAGTTAATGTGCAGGGAGCTGGTACAGAACCTCCCGGCATGCTTTACTGCGAACACTTTCTCAAACCTGTGTAACACGGTGCACTTAATATTTGCATTTATTATGCACTCTAACAGACAGTGATTGGATTTAATAGTCATGGCTTATGGTCTTATAGGTGTTCCTGTCCCCTTTCTAAATGCTTCTCCTGCATCTGGGCAGAAACCTCACATAAGTAAGCAGATGTCGTCATTGGCAGTGTAGTTCTTGAATTTCATGTTCTGTACAGGTTGAGAACCCCGAGAAGTGTCCTCGGCAGCTTGGACCACAAAGAATTTCCTCTGGATTATTTGATTTGTGTCATCCCACCTTTATCAACTAGGAGTGTCTAATTGTCATCACTAACAAAATGGTTTGTCTTTATTGTAAAGGGAGCAGGCATACGAATTTGTTAAGGTGACGAAAGGTGCTCACAAGCGTGGCCATTTAAAAATTTGAAATCGCCTGGGTCATTGTGGGGGTGTGGCATGGAAGGGATTTAAATATCTTGAGGAAGAGTGAGGCTCTCAGTCAGTACCATGTTCATTCATGCAAACGGACCCCCCCTTCCCCCACCCCCATGCGGTTCTGCACAATGTCCTGCAACTCTTTTTCGGGGGAGCTGAGTGTGGTGATCAGAGTGACGCCTCATTATCGGGTGACACGCTTCCTTATCGTGGGCTCACGTCTGCAGATGGCGTGTGTGAAAGGCCTGGAGCCCTCTGCGGTGCCCCTTGCTGGCTTTTACATTTTACTCCATTTAGAAATTGTGAGCCCCAGCCCCCAGCCTTGGGGTGCTGGTGGGTCATTTCATAATGAGCCATAGCCCCTCCGGGGAAGGTACACCTGCAGGAGCATTTTCTCTCTGAGTGACACCTTTCCCCAGCAAACTTGGAGGTTTAGAAAACCCAAGGCCTGCCCCCCTACCCCAGCTGCAGTCCTCATCTCTGACTCAGGATGTGGGTGGTGGCTGAGGAAGTGGGGGAGCTCTCCTGGCGTGGGGTTCCTGGGGAGGCCTCAGGGGTTTGGAAAGTTGGAATGGTGCGTTGACTCTAGCAAGACACAATTCTGGAGGGGGATGAGTTATGCTTTACGTTTAACAATCAAATGACAACCTGGGTACATACGGGCTAGGGAGACGTAGCCACGAAGTATGGCAGGTGAAGATGATTTGGGAGCTTTGATTTGCAGCCATTCATTGGATCAGTTCCCACTGGGACGACTCTCGAATAAAAGTACATGTGATTTAAGGAGCAAGTGTGATGTCTGGCTGCAGCATCAGAGCTGTCCCGTGGTCTGCAGCTCCACCCATCCCCTTCCTCAGCCCTGCTCCGAGTCAGCCTTCCTCTCCTTGGGGCAGGAGGCTTGTTAGTAAACAAGATGATTCTCCAGATGGTTCACCCCAAAGTCTCTCTAACTGGAGAGAGAACTTGTCCCCTCAGGGGAGCCAGCATCTGGAGTTGTTTGTGCATCGCAGTCTGAAGCTGTGTCCTGTTTGCATGGTATTTAAAACAGATGCGCTCTGCTCCGTAATGTGTCGTGTACCTATTTTTTTTTTGTAATGCAAAATTCGTTTGTTACAGCTGATGCTTTGGGAAGTTGTTCCTGCTTGTCTTAATGGCTGCAAACCCCCAGGACATACCCCAGGGAGGTGGTGGCCTGGTGATGGTGTGTGCGTCCATGTCCATGCCCATGTCCATGACCTACTTGGAGAAGCAGGGCTATAGGTGATGCCAAAGGAGTTTAGAGCCATGCCATGTGGAGGATGGCATTAGGACCTAGGAGTATTTAGCCCGGAGGAAATAAGAACTAGGGTGAGAGTAAGCAGCAGTCTTGCAGAAGGGGCATTGGATTTATTCTGGGTCACCAGAGGTTGGGATGGGACGATGGAGGTCAAGCTGATTCCGGATTAATACAACAACAGCGACGAGAGCCATGGGCAAGTGCAATGGCAGCACCCCGAGCTCCCTGCTCCTGGAGACACTTGCACAGAGCCAGGCAGGTGTCACTTAAGGTTGAAGGGGCGCTTCTTCAGGTCCCCGTCGACAGGCCTGGTTTGTTTGGATGATGACAAGGTCTGCAGTCCTGCATGGGCCCTGCTGTCTCAGAACTTGCTAGTAAAACACGTTCAAGACCCATGGCTGAAGGGTGCTTTGTCACTGTAAATGTTATCAAGTGCAGTTTCCTTTGCAGTCAAGGGAAGCCATGCGATAAAGATCTTTTTTTCTCAGCATAACCTTTTCCATGCTACTTTCTACACCTCTTTCCTCTGGGAATTCAATATGTTGAGGTCAGCTTTCTTGGCCTAGAATCCAGGTTGTAAGGTTTGATTTAACTCTTTGGTTTAACCTTAGTTGAAAACTTACAAGGGCTGTCCAGAAAGTATCCAGCCACGTAATGTGAAAAATAGAGGCATGTGAGGCTGGGTTTTTCTCCAGACAGCCCTTGTACATATGTGTCTATACACACATGTATACAGTGAAGCAGATTTTTCAAGGTATCTTGGAAGTATCTATGTAAATCGATTGAAATAGTGTTCTGGAGAGAGCAGCTATTAGCAAACCGTCTGGTTACCTACCTACATTAAATGTACAGGTATGCTAAGGGTGCAAATGCTTTTTAGCATTTGCAGGATGTAATACATTTTAATCATGTAATTCTGCCTTCCATCTGTCTTTTCCAATGAATGGATTCTTCTGTGGTTCACAGGGGGACCTCCTGGGTGGAATGTAATGGCTGGCAAAGTCATTAAAGATATCCCTCAGAATGCACAGCAGATGGGTCCATAAAGCAATTTTAGAAGGATGGTGATTTTGCCCTGAGATAGGCCTGAACTGGGGAACGGGGGTGGGGTGGGGTGGTGAGTGTGGGTTGAGAGGGTGTCAACAAAGAGGTGGACTTGAGGGAAGACCGAGACTAATTGCTCTCCTCCTGCTGGTGATATTTCTAAGAGTATGTCTTCGGTTCTTGTATGTCCACTGCTGTCCCAGTTGTTTTCTCTTTCTGCTGCCGTAGCAGGAACTTGCACTGTCAACCCTCCAGGCCACCACCAGCTCCTGACAGCCACAACTCTGGGGGTGTGTGGGGGACTGCACTGACATGGCCTCAGGCTCTTCCCATCAGCCTCAGCGCCCAGCAGCAGAGACGCAGATTACGTTTAACCTGATATAATAGATTTACGATTGATTTCCTGTTTTTAAAATTTGATAGCAATAGAAGTCTGCATATTGTTTTGGGTCCCGGCCTGGCTCTAAAACAAAACACCCTGTTTTGGTTGTATGCTGCCACATTAGAGCAGCATTCTGTCATAGATGGGGTGTGAGCTTTAGCAATATCCTGGCACTGAAGGTTGCGTTCAGTTTTCTTTAGATGTAATGATTCAAACCATGGCCACTGGTACCACAGCGGGGAGGGGTCTACCCTCAGGCAACTGGGAAGTCAACGGTAACCCACTGGAAAGAATTTGGATGTGGGCATGGTGGGCATTGCTCTGTCACCTTTGCCCTGGTTCTCGGGTTCCCAGGTCATGGCATGCCACACACGCAGCAGTAGTGTCAGGCAGGCCTGTCCCTGTGGAAAGATGGGGGGCGGGGGGTTAGTGCATCAGAGGCTAGAGGAAGAGATGGGGTCAGCTCTGCAGAAGCAGGTCCAGCCATAAACCTCTTTTTACTCTCGTGTTCTATGGGCCTCTCTCAGTCTCAGTTGAGGTGAGTTTTGTTTGTGGGAAGAGAGATCACTCGGTGCTTCTCGAAGTCATCATGCACCATGGAGGGAGACGGGGTGCCCCCATTGCTGAGGGCAGAGTGGTGCAGGCATCTTTTTCTCCTGCCTTCCGTGCTGTTCTGGGCTCCATTATGTAAACGTGTGGGCCCATATTAAGATGCATTTTTAAAGGAAGAAAGGCAGTGGCAGGAGTGAAATAGTTTTAAAATGATAATAATTATAGGCCATTCTTAGTGAATTATCAAAGCAGACCCATAATGACGTCTCTCTACTATACTTTATTGGCTTATTAGGGGAAGCTACATACTTGCAAGGGTATGTGGCAGCATTTTTAGGGTCATGTTTTAAAATTCAAGGATATTCAGTTTTCATCTTTCAATCTAAATCAGTAAGATGACAGTCCTATTTCCTATGACATTGAGGTGAAAGATTATTCTAAAACTATTTCACATGGCATTTGGAGAGTAGATTGGGTGCTTCCTCATAAATGGTCCTCTGGGTCTACTCAGTTTCATGTTACCACCTATTGTAAGCTAGAAGCTCCTGTAGTTCATGAACATGGGCTTTTCTTCTGTCTCCCGCATTTAGCGCTCTTAAATAATGCGGTGTTGTGGGTAAGAACGGGGCCTCTGGGGCCGGAGGGCTTGGGGCCAGCTGTGGGTCCTGCATGAGTGGTGTGGCCTCCGGCTTCCCACCTGTGAAATGGGTGATTAAGCAGGGCTGCTTGCCGGGGCTGCTGTGGGGACGAAGTGAGCCGGCGCATGCAGAGGAGTTCGTGACAGGAAGTGTGCAGCAATACACAAACACTCGGTGTTGTCATTACCCATAGTGCATTTACAGAGACGGCTCATTTTTCACCCAAGTTAATGCTCATACACTGAGACGTATATTGGATGCCAGAATTTCCTTTTGCATGAAGTAGTTGTCTTCACTTTTTTCTTTTTTTTAAGATGTGTCCCATCCCCTCTCATTCCTGTCCTTGATCCCCAGGACGTGTGACAGGACCCTGGCTTTGCTTCTCTCTCCCCAGGATGCACCCTGCTGTTCTATGAGACCTATGGGAAGAATTCCCTGGACCAGAGCAGTGCACCTCGCTGCGCTTTGTTTGCAGAGGACAGCATCGTGCAGTCCGTGCCAGAGCACCCCAAGAAGGAAAACGTGTTCTGCCTCAGCAACTCCTTTGCAGATGTCTACCTTTTCCAGGTACTGCCGAGCTTTCTGCTCGGGGGTTGCAGGCGATGGCTTGCCTGCTGTTGGGATGGGAAGGAGCACAGTTTAGCAATGAAATAGAGTAAAAAAGCGTAGGTGGGCTTTGGCTGGGGGCTTCACCAAGAGAATGGAACTGGCCTGTGTAACCGCCAGGGGACGCGGGGCCAGCACAGATCCCGTCATTCACACAGCAAGCCTTTCCTGGTGGCACATGAGGTGCTCTTCATACCACTAGAGAAAAGTCATGATCCCTGCCCTGGAGGGGCTCGTGAGCTACTGAGGGCAAGGTCTGAAATTCCCGGAGTGGAGGCTTTTTAAGTGAAGCCTAGAGAATGTGCAGAGAGGAGAGGTTTCGGTTCCTCCCAAGAGCCCCCGAGGAAGTGAGCGCAGCTTTTCCGGAAATGCTCAGAGACAGATGCTGAGGTCTCACCTCCCTGCAGAAGCGGTCCGAGGACGTTAAGCTTCAGTTTGTTTGCTGCTCGGAGTCATAGCAACTTTCTAGCAAATGAGAAGTCACACAGCCTGGTGGTAGCGAGGCAGGGTATTGAGGGCAGGCCTGGGTGTGAATCCTGGTGCTGTTGTTAGTACCTGTGTTATCTTGGACACGTCCGAAGTTCTCTGAGCTTCGGACCCTTCAGCAGGGAGGAAAGTCATAGCTGCTAGGATTACTTTTATAGAGTGTGCCATGTTACGTGCTAAACACTAACTTATTTTAATCTCACTACTATTACTCTTATTATTAAGTAACTCAAAAAAAGATGGGGTCATAGCCAGGAAGTGAAGTGTGCCTCTGAGATGCTCCCCAGCCCACGTCCCGTGCTACACGTAGACACGGTATGGGCCGTAGGTTATGTCTGGTCCAGGGTTCATGGGAAACCTTGCAGGTCCTGGGTTCAGGTCTCTGATGAAGTTGGTCCTGGATGCCCCCCGGGGCCCTGCAGGACAATGTAGTGTTTTTTCTCTGACTTTGGGAACCTAGAATTCTCTGGAGTGTTCCCTACAACAGGATTTCCCAGCACAGTACCAGGTAAAATGCATTGGTTGGGCCTTCGGCCTTAAGTGCTGTCCCCAAACCGACCTGACTTCTAAGAGTTGGGGCCTGAGATGTGATTTTTCTTCTTTTAACAGAAAGTTTGCTTAAACCTCCTGTGATGCTTTAAAGCAAAGCACTGGATTGGTGTTAATCTGAACTGTAGGGAGGATAAATACGTTAGATCAGATCTACATGGAATTCTGAGGGGCAGGTGTGGAATGAGTATTTTATTTTGTGGCTCAGGTGAAAATAGCCTTCGTGTTAAGACATGGTCCCGGTAGGTGCAATCGGGTGACCCAGAGCGCGCTAGCGATCGACCCGGTGGCTTGAATGCGTGTGGTTACTTCTGGACTGAAGGGAACTGAAGTCCAGCCTGCTCACGGCCGCGGGCCTCTGCCCATTCCGCTTTATTCAGACTTACTTTATTGTTGTTACAAGGAAACACTTCCTTACGTGAGAGCATATGGTCACTGTGTCCGAAGATCCTGAAGCGATAAGAGAAACCACTGTCCGTAGTTACAGTGTTCAAAGGCAGCGGCTGTGATTTTACTGTGCACAGCCCCCACCCAGATTCTTTCATCGACACTTTTCATACTTGAGTCCCTGGTGTACACGACGTTTCTCACCTCGTTTTCAAAATTTAACATTTTCGTCGGAATATTTTCTCATTCTGTTAAGATTATAATGGTGAGTTGCTTTTCAGAGAGCGGCACCATGGGACACTGAGAGGACATGCCCCCGTGTCCTTACGACGCCCGTTGTCGGCTTGGCCGGATTCCGGTCTGTCGTCCCTGCCGTCTGGGGCGGCGCGATTTCTTCCGCCCGCTCCGTGTTCTCGCAGACCCGTTGACGTCAGCGAGGCCCGTGAACCTGAGTGGTTGCGTGCACTGTTTAGATCAATTGGTTTTGAATGAAGTGAAGGTACTTCTCGGATTTTACACGTCAAAGCCCGGCCTGCTGCCTTGGTGCGCGCTTTGTGGTACAGCAATTGCAAACAGCTTTCTTGGTTTGTTTGCTTATTTCCCTTTTACCTCCTGTGTTTAGGCTACTAGCCAGACCGATCTGGAAAACTGGGTCACTGCCATCCACTCGGCGTGCGCGTCCCTTTTTGCGAAGAAGCGTGGCAAGGAGGACACCGTTCGGCTGCTGAAGAACCAGACCAAAAACCTCGTTCAAAAGATAGACATGGACAGCAAGATGAAGAAGATGGCGGAGTTGCAGCTGTCGGTGGTGAGCGACCCCAAGAACAGGAAGGCCATCGAAAACCAGGTACTGCTCATCCCCGTGCAGCAGGCGCGGCTGGTGGCGGGGTTTCTTCCATCTCTGGGCGTAGCAGTTCCTGCGGCTTCTCATTTCAAGTAGGAATACTTCATGGTGGCCCTTCCGTGATTTGGGGGCTATGGGGTGCTGTACCGTCTTTGGTGGCTGTAAGCCAGTGGTTCTCAACCTTCCTGGTGTCGCAACCCTATAATACAGTCCCTCATGCCGTGGGGACCCTATAACATTATTGTCGTTGCTACTTCATAACTGTAATGTTGCTACCGTTATGAATCGTCATGTAAATATCTGATATGTGTTTTCCGATGGTCTTAGGTGACCCCTGTGAAAGGGTTGTTCGACCCCAAAGGGGTCGCGACCCACAGGGCAAGAACCGCTGCGTAAGCACGTAACGGAATGCGTTGTAACCAAGTCTTTTTATTTCCCGTAATGTTAAGTAGATCCTACTTGCTTAGTTCATCTCTTCATATGTGGTCACTTTCAGAATAAAATCTATATAATAAAACCACTAAAAGATTAGACAGGTAAGATTCTGATACGGAGGAAAGGGTGGGTCTTTCTGTGTCTGGATTCCAAAAAAAAAAAAAAAAACACAGTATTTTTTTTCTATATTACAGATAAGGTGATAAGGAAAAGACTTTCTCTGGTTTAGTTCCACATTCATAGAATAATTAAGCAGATGTTAGGTTCTATGCTCTTTGCATTTTAGAGGAGGAGATGCAGCTTTTTAGTATTTATTTTTCTTGGCTCAGACAACCTAAGCACTTAGGCAGGTGTCGGTGACACGTCTGGCCTCCCTGTCCTTGTAAATGCCTGATGTAGGTCCTACGTTTGGGTGATTAACCAGGCTGTGGCTCAGAGGGCAGGTTAAGTGCAGACAGATACTGAGCAGTGCAGGGTACTGGTCTGGCTGGGCTGTTATGAAGACCTGGTTCCCATAACGCCGCAGAAGTGTAATGGTTCATATGGAAACTGTATTTCAGAGTACATAATTTTTATAACTCTATAGAATCTTTTTAAAAAGGTTTTTCATTAAACTATAGATAACATTCTATAGCATCTTAAAGGTGTTATCCTACATTCCTGAACTGAACTGTTCTTCAAACAGAATATGCCATTTATTTAAAGAGTACGTGCCAGCAAACTACAAACTACGGTATCATTTCACACGGGACCGGACAGGAAGTCGCCATTGCCAGGGAGCACGAAGGCGGTGGAAGGGACTTGGGGACTGGATGAGAACACAGCTGCTAGAGGAAGTGCTGTCCCCGTTGTGGGCCCTCTGCCCGCTTCCCACTCAGACGCTGGAGTCTGGGATGCATTTCACTCCCGACCACTCAGCTCTCTGTCTGTGTGACGTGGAGGGACGGAATGCTCTGTCGGGGCTACGTGACAAATCAGAAAGCCTGAGGAGGAGGAGAGGTGGTCATCCCCCTGTTTCCTCTGTACCACGTCTCACTCGTGATCTTGAATTGTCAGGCTCCAGGCACCCCTCTCTGTGTATCATCAGGTGTCTCAGAGAGTTTTGGGCGCCCCGATCAGAAACCTCGTTCTCACCCTATGGTGTCCACTTTTACTGGCTGGTGGAAATTTAACTGTGAAGCCACACGTCCGTCCCCTGGAAGGGATGTCCAACCCGGAGTGTCCAGGTCCTCTGTATTGTCCAGGTCCTCTGTATTGTCCAGTGCGTAGGTCCAGAGAGAGACAAAGGAAACTTAGGGATATTGAGAAGCTCTTTTTTTTTTTTTTTTACCCCTCCCCTTTATGACTACAAAAGGCCAAGCCGACATTTTTAGAAATTTAAATTTTTCATTAAATGTGATTTTATTCCCTTGCCCATTGTTGATAAATGCTTAACTTAGGATGTCACAGTTGGTGTTATTCTTTGATCAGGAGGGGGAGAATTACTTTCCCATCAACCCCTAGACAAATCCATAGGTCTAGTAGGGTGGTTGAGTGGCCTGACGGGAAACTCTTTTAAAAAATTGGGGTCATTACTACCTGTGGCCCCCTTATACATGCTTTGACAGGATCGTCACACTGGTGACTTTAAGCCTGCTGCCTCACTACAACTAGTTTTTCATTTTGGGATCTCCCCTCCCCCACCCCGTTACCTTCACCCCTGCCATGCACACAATCACCAGCCATCTCACATTATGTTTGTAAATTTGGGTAAGAAATAACTTGGATTGATCTTCAGAAGTTCCACCTGAAAGTATCCTACTCTCCTCATGGGCAGTGTCTGAGGTTCTGATGCAGTCGTGTTTTCCCAGAGGGCTTTGCAGCGGATGACATGCATT
The DNA here is from genome assembly GCA_004026885.1 of Lyroderma lyra. Classification (NCBI taxonomy): domain Eukaryota; kingdom Metazoa; phylum Chordata; class Mammalia; order Chiroptera; family Megadermatidae; genus Lyroderma; species Lyroderma lyra. Next base: position 63,962 of record PVJL010008592.1, read on the forward strand.
ATGTTTGCTGTGTCCACTGCCCGTAGCTCACTTCCCAGATGGCTGTGAAGAGAGCGATTTGCTTCTTTTGTGTAGACACAACGTGTGTGAAAAGTTAGGGGGGGAGCAAGCACGTGCTTACGGGTACTTTTATGGGATGGTCTTTGACTAGAGAATGTTATGTGATGCTGCAAAGACAGAGGTATTGATTGACAAATCCAGGCCAATGACAACATCCTGTAAGTACAGTTTTCTCTGAATGACCTTTCAAAAACTTTAAAAGAGAGAAGACAAGATGGCGACTGGAGAGGAGGTTCCTAAAGCCTCTCCTTGAAAACACAATTGAACGGCCATCCAGGAGCCAAGAAAGAGGACCCTGAGTGACAAACCGGCTGTTGAGAAATCCACAAATCGCAAGTAAACACCTGAAGGCTGGCGAGAAGGGGGCGAGTCGGGGAGAGGGAAGGGAGCAGAGACGGACCACGTGGGATCCGGACGCGATCCCTGCTGACTATTTGGAGCTGCACAGTTTGGGGGAGGGGAGAGAGACTGGGGAGCTGGGGATGGAAGGAGTTTGGGAGCCAGCCTCTGGAACTTTTGAGTGGTAGAAGGGCTGAGCGAGGACTCTGAACTACAAAGATAACACCCCAGCTCTAAGCCCCCTGGAGACCTACACAGGGCTGCAGTTCCTGTTCCCAGCCTGCTGCAAAGGCGATCCTGCTGACTCAGGCCAGGCCCACAGCTTCGGACTTATGGAGCGGGCACTTCCTCGTGCACCCCAGAGTTCCAAAAGCAGTGTGAGCCTTTAGACAGCCAGGTACTGAATCAGGGCTGGGAAGAAAGACTGATTTTCCCCAGCAAAGGGCCGAAAGCCTTTTGTTGGCCTCTCCCCAGGATATATGCGCAGTAGGAGATCAGAAACAAGAAACAAACAGCCTCCTCTCCCCCAAAACTTGACCCCCAGCGCCACCTAGTGTCTGCCCTACAGCAAGACACCACAAAAGCAATAATCTGGGGCAGTGAACATAAAGCCCTCATGTCAAAGAGGAAGATCCCAGAGGACAGGATGAATTCCTTAAAAACTAAAACTCCTCAGAAAGAACATGAAATTAACTCAGAAGACAGCTTGTTACATCTGGAAGGGTCGAATTTAAGTGACGGAGAATTTAAAGCAGCCATTCTAAAGGCTGTGAGAGAAATGAAAATGTATTGGCAGAACACCATAGCTGAGATAAATAACATAAAAAAGGATATAAACGACATAAAAAAGGAACTCTGTGAACAAAAAGAACAATTTAACAAAGAAATTCAAAACATAAGAAAGATTGAGATGGAAATATGAGAAATAAATAATACCATAAAAGAAGTGAGAAATGAAATAACTGCCATAGGAAACAGGACCAACC
>PVJL010008593.1:0-65265 GCA_004026885.1 Lyroderma lyra
CGCGGGACTGGAGACGCCTGTCGCACAGCTAAGCGGTGGCGTCAGAAGCTCCGAGAAGCCCAAGCTGGAGACCGGAATCTGGGCGTCTCGGAGGCGTAACCGACGTGAAAGGTGCACGAGGGGGTGCAGGCGCGTCCAGGTGAGGGGACGGCCGGTGACGGGCTGCGCCATCTGCCTGCACCTGGGGGGAGCTGGGGCCCCAAGCTCGTGCTGCCCACTCACAGCCGCCATGAAGCCTCCCGCTGTGGCCTGGGGCGGTGGGCAGGCCACTCGACCCTTCAGCGCCTTGGCTTCCTCACCCACCCAGGGAGGGGTGGGCACGAGAGGGGCCAGCGAAGGCAGAGGCGGGGCAGGGTGCCTACAGGTGCTCGGCAGGTGGCCAGGGAGCAGCCGCCCAGATGGGCCACCAACACGGTCCTGCGTGTGGCCCGCCCCCCCTCCAGTCTCGGCCCCCGGTGCCCTTCAGACCATCGCTGCCTCCCAGGAGGGGGTGGGGAACCGGGCGAGGCCCTCGTGTGCAGAGTCCAAGAGCCCGTGTGTGGCTTTACAACAAGGAGCCACCGCCACCCCCGCGGGAACTCTGGGGTCAGCGGGACCTGTGGGGGCCCTTCCTGCGGGCACAGGATCCCAGCGAGTGAGGCCCTGCCGGCGGGCCACTGCGTGAGCCTGACCGAGGAAGAGGAGCTGGAGAGTGACGCGGGGCTGGTGGGACGGGGCTGGGCCCCCGGGCTTGCTGGGGGACTGGGAGAGGCCGCGCGGCTGCCCCCAGGTCACTCTGGGCTGGCTGGCACTGCTGCTGCTTCCGGGCTGGCCCCTTCCGCTGACTAGGTCTTTCTTTAGAGTCGTTCATGGCTTTCCAGACTCGGTGGGCGCCCCACTGCCTCTGTGGCTCAGGCCTTCCACTTCGGGGCACCCAGAGGCTTCACGCTGTCAATGCCAATGGCTCCTATCACGTGGGGGCTGGGCAGGTGCCTGGCCGCACCACTTCCGGTCCCCGGCCCCGCCCCCGCAGCTGGCAGGAGCAGGCCTCCGCTGGCCACGCTCCCCGTGGGGCAGCTGAATTTCCAGTCTCCCCCAGCAGGGCGGCTCCTGGCTGCGCCCTCTGGCCAGGTCAGCCCGAGTCTCCCTGGGTGGGGACCCGCCAAGGCACCCAGCCCTCAGCATGGCTCCACTGGGGTCCTGAGCCCCAGCACAGCTTTGCCAGGAGTGCAGGCTGGGTTGGGGGACAGACCCAGAGGCGGTGAGCCGGGGACGAAGCTGTGCTTAGCTTCATTCGATGCACCCGGCCTGCTCCCTTGCAATTCACTGCCCAGAACACTTGACCTGGCACTGGGCAGTGACTAAATAGAGGAGCCAGCCTCTTGGGAATCTGGGGGGCTTTACAGGGCTGGGATTTGGGTGCCGGCCCCAGGGGTCCGTGGAGAGCACCAGTGTGCTGGAGTGGATTGAAACAGAGTACAGAGGACATGGGCGTTTGGGACTGTGAAAGGCTGCCCAGGCGTGGCAGTGGGACCTGGGGCCTGGGCACCAAGACACTGGAGGGTCCACACGGGGCTGGGGCTGCCCATTGGAGGCGGGGGCACATGCCTCTGAGGGCACCCAGTGCGAGGTGGCAAAGGCAGTCTCAGTGCGATGCAATGCGAGGCTTTGGAGCCAAGCGCTATGAAAATCTAAGAAAGAAGGTTTGGTGATTCAGTGAGAAGCTAATAAAACCCAAGCAGTCATTTGTTAGGTGTGTCCATACAAAGGGACATGGCAAAAGACAAATTCTGATGTCACAGAAGACCCTGAGGCTTGCAGAGCTCTGAGGGGGCAGGAAGCACAGAGCAGTGTGCCCGAGCCTGCTTCTCTTGAGGAGTGGTGGGGCTCTTCCTCGCCTGCACCCCAAGGGGCCTCCTGAGCAGAGCAGGGAGTCCAGCGGGAAGGGGAGGGTGCTGGGAGGAGCTCGGTTGCAGCTCAAGACGTGTCTCTGCCTCGTTAGACATGTGCCCTCGGCAAGTCACTGTGCCTCAGTTACCCATCTGTGAAAGGGTCATAATATCACCTCTACCACCCAAGATCAAGGAGGGCAGAAAACGAGGTGAGCCCCGAGGTGGTGTTTGTCGGACCCCAGACCTCCTCGGCATTCACACTCTGCAGACCCATCCTTTACGCGTGTCTCCTCCGTGCCAGGCCCTGGGGGTGCAGGGGAACCAAGGCACACCAGGGGCTCTTCCCAGACTCCACCTGCCTGCCTTGCCCGCCACCCCTCTGCAGGAGCCACGCCGGGCAGTTCCGGAAGCCGCAGCCTCTTTCCCTGCCCAGGGCCTTTGCACTGGGGGGCGCCACATCCCTTAAGCACCCCCTTTTCCTTTAGGACTCTGCTTCCCTAGGGACACCTGCCGTGCGTCTGCCAGTCTGTGGCCACCTCAACTTCTTGAAGTCTGCGTTCTTTGCTAGAGAACTGGATGAGGGATCTGTCTAAAGCTCTGACTGCTAATTGAAACTCTCTGTGCCTCAGTTTCCTCACGTGTAAACTGGGAACCACAGGGTGCCCAGCTCCTGGGCGTTGTAAACGAGATAATGAGACAGGGTAAAGCCTGAAAGCAGTACCTGGTACCCAGTGAAGGCTGTGTGCATGTTACCCTCATGGTAATTTTGGGGTCCTCGCTATTTGCGGGATCCCAAGGGCGATTCCTGCAGCGCAGCACCTGGCGCATAAGCCACCCGGCCTCTTCCCCTCCTGCCTAGGCGCCCTGAGGGGATTGCATCGTGGGTGCGGGCACTGCCCGGCTAGGGAAGTGGCAATACCAGTTTCACAAAAAGCCTGGCACACAGTAGGCGCTCAAGAAATGGCCAGTGGACACTAGGAAGCCGGTGGCCTGATTAATGCACGCTCGCTCCCTCCTCCCTCCCACAGCACGCGGTGGAATGCTCAGGCTGCCCACATGGTCTTTAAGGGTGTATCTGCTTCCAACGACACCCATTTCCACAACAAAGAAGCTCGCCTCCGTGGGGCCACCTCCCCTCGGCGCAACCGGGAGGCGCAGTGGGCGAGGAGCCTGCTGTCCCCCAGGGCCACCCGGAGTCCAAGCTCGGGAGCTGTCCGCGGTGGGTGCCGCTGCGCGGAGGGGCGGGGGTGGGGGGCAGGCGCGCAGGCCCCGCGGGAACAGCGCACGTAAGTCAAGCCAGGGCCAGGGTAGCGCCCAAGGGGCGCGCAGCGACGCCGCCTCCAGCCGCGATTTAAAGGGCAGCGTGGGGCGGAGGGATCCCTGCCGACTGCTCGGAGCCGTATCCCTCCGCCACGAGAGAAGCGAAGCAACGGCTCGGCTGGGGCTCTGGAAATTTGCTTTTTGTTCCTCCGCCGCGGGAGCATCCGACGGGGGACTCATTTCTTTCTCGGGTTTCTCCGCCTCCCCCCGCAGAGTCCCGTAAAAGCAACAGAGGCGGCCAGACAGTGCGATTCGGTTGTGGTGTCCCTCCGCCTGGCCGGGGGCACTCCTTTTCGTGTCCTTCCACCGTTCCCGGGCGGCGTCCGGGCGGCTCACCGGGGGCGGCGACGCGACTGCGGTGCGGACGGCGAGGCTACGGGGCTATGAGGTGAGGGCGCCCGGGCACCGGAGGCGGCAGCGCGACAGCAGGACCTAGGACGCGAGCCCTGAGGCTGGCGGCTGCCTCTGGGACCCCGCGGCCGCGCGCGAGGAGAGGTGAGGCGCGGGGGGCGCGGGGGCGCGGCGCGGTGGGGGCGGGGGGCGCCTGCCGCGGCTGGGACTTATTTCCTGACAGCGGATGGAGCGGGCGGTGCTGCGGCAGACGCCGCCATCTTGGATTTTACTCTCCATTTTTCTCTGGAATTATTTTTTGGTGATTAATTTTTTGGGGGGACAGGGAAGTGTGGCCGGGCAGCGCGGGTCCCCCATCGCAGCGGCCGGGCAAGGGGCCTTGACGCGCCCCAAGGAGGAACGGGCGGCGCCCGGCGGTGAGCTGGGGGCCGGGCGCCGGTGCGGGGGGCGGCCGGCCGGCGGCGGGCTTGGGGGCGGGCCGCGGGCGCGGGGGCTGCCGGCCGGGCGGGGGCCGAGGCCGCGGGTGGGGGGGGCAGGGGCGGCGGGGGCGGCCGCCGGGGCGCGGGGCCTGCAGTGGGCGCCGCCTCCGGAAGGGAGCGGTAGCGGCCGCCGGGCAGCGCCGGCCCGGCCCGCGGCCGCACGAGGGGAGCAGCCCCGCCGCTCGCGATTGGGGGACTCTGTTTTTCCTCTTCTCCAATGGGCAGCCGTGAACAGTCTCGCCCAATCTGCTCCCTCTGCCGCGCTCAACTTCGGGTTGTTTTTGTTTGGGCTCCAGCCTCATTTCTGCTCTCCTCCGGGGCCATCCCCCACCCTCCTCCGTCCCTCGGTTGACAGCCGCTGCGGCTCCGGCTTCTGGCCGGGGCTCGCCGCCTTGGCCTCGGGCCCCCCTGCGCTTCGGTCTGTTCCCCCTGAAGCAGCCGGCGCTTCGGGTCCCGAGGAAACGCGTGGGTCTTTCCTGAGTGATTGTCCTTCCATACCTAGCAAAGCTGGGGTGCATCAGCGTCACTCCCACCTGGAAGGGGGGGAAAACGTGCTTTCTCTATGACAGCTGGACCCCACTTGTTGGAATGGTAGAGAAGCGCGTTGGACCGGAGAAATCGGCTCACGCTCTCTCTGTTCGGGTTCGGTTGACCCGGTTCTGGAGCTTTTACTTTCCATCCACTTGGCGGGGGGCGGGGGACTTTAGGAATAATGGTGGGGTGAAATGTGTTCTTTGATGTTCATTTTTAAGAACTTGCCGATTGAACTTCACCCTGGGGGAAAATCTGTAATCGTGTGCGGGTGAACTGGTTGGCTGTGGTTGGGATTTTCATAGGACCTTTTTAGATTTAAACTGTTTTGATACATAGTTAGGCATGGCCTTCTACGTGTGAAGCCTGCTGTGTAAGGATCATCCGAGGAAGCAGTTGCCAGCTGAAGCTTCTCCTTCAGTATTTAATATTGAGAACAGGCCTGTAACTTTGGATGATTAGTAGTAAAGCTTAAACGTTTTGAAAAGGGAGGGGAAAGTTATTTTTCCCTGAAGTAACCAGAGAATTGTACATATTGAAAAGCGTCCTTGAAGAGTTACTACAGATACAAGTTTATTTCGTAGCCGCACCTTTAACAACTTGAACTAGAGGTGTGGTCCTGTCAGTGTTGGTGCTCCCTATCTGTATTCCAAGATTAAAGTCCATGAAGGCTTTTAATCCCAGCATGTTTGGGAATCGGGCCCATTTTCTAGTATTTGATCTCTTCACCTTGCATGGATCTGCTCTCCCTTTCCCAGGCTCTAGCCCACCAGTTTCCCATGCCTTGGTGCCTTTTGGTCACGTCCCGCCCAGCATTCCTACACTCTTTCACCCATTCCCACTCATCCTTCAGGAAGGCCCAGGACCTGGAGCACCTGGAGAATCCACTTCCACGCCCAGGTCTAGCGGCTGGCCCACTCCGGAGAGCACCTTCCGCGGTGTTCCCTGAGCAGTCCTTACATTGTATTGTATTATGTTTGGTGCTTTACTGGCCCATCCCCTCAGATTTTTTGTGAACTTGTTGAGTTATTATGTATCTCCTCTGCCCTGGGGCAGGCATAGAGAAAGTGTTCAATTGATTAATTTCCAAGTTTAACAATATATAATTTTTCAAAATATGTCCGTCCTAACGTCATTTAAAAAACATTGTAGTCATTAGCAGAGCAACTTAATTTGAGAGTGAAGTGAATGTTATGGGTATTTATTCTTCAAGAAGAGAGTAGACGAGGGCTGTTTTTTACCCATAAACTTTATCAGACTCTCTTTCAAAGTTATTTCCAAGTGATCTCTTGTCTGTATTTTCATCTGTCTTCTTGTACACACAGAACTAACTGCTTACGCTTTGAACTCTCCTTACTTGAACCAAATACCAGTGGGCGGTGCTGGGGGGAGTTGGAGGTGAGTTGGGGGTACATCAGAATATGTGTGTGAAGGAAGTGGTAGCAGGTTGTTTATGTGTCTTTGAGCACAGAGTTTTGTGGGTGGGGGATGTTGGTCTGTAAATTTTACCTTGGGTCATATAAATCTGGCATTGAATCTCATTTTCCTTTACGTATCAGTTTGTTATAGGATGTGACTATGTGACTCGGTTATGTTGCAAAGATTTATTTATGTGGGTAGCATCTGAACAGCTCACTGTCCACAGACGTGCCCTGCCCATGGCGTATAAGAGCAAATCCTGTCAGATAAATCATGGAGATCCCATTAGTTTACACGCTTGCCTCCCACATTTGAGCTTTACTTTCTCCCCACTCACCAGAATCTTTTTCCAGGGGCAAGTTACGGGGTTCTGTCCGGCCTGGAACAGTCTTGGAACTGGCTCTTCCACACTGTCAGTGTTAAAGACAAGGGCCCTGGATCTTTTTCCCACTGTGACACACTGTCGGTTACACAGGTGTACTAAGGAAAATGGGGCGCACAGATACAGCTCGGTGCAATAGAAGTAAGTTTTCTGTGTAAGTTCAGCCAGATAGGACATGTCTTGGTGTAGGAAATAGCTTTAATTGCTCTAAGCAGCACAAACTCATTATTATAAGATAAAACTTAAAACTAGCCAAAGCACTTTAAATTACAAGCATTAGGGCGTTTTAAGCATTCAAACAGTGATTTGAAAAGTAATTTCTTTCTTGGATAGACTGCCAACTTGAAATCTTAAAAATATACTTTCTGTTTGAAGCTCTTAAGTTTGAAATGTGAATTGAACCATTGGGTCTCAATGACTGACTTCCATTAAGAGAGCTATACAGGGAAAGGGTCCTAGCAAACAGGGAGTGTCCTGAGGCTTTATCTAAAGGGCTTTCAACAGGGGAAAAAGTTAACCGCTTTGTTTAACTTCTTTCTGCCAACTCTGTACCCCACCCCAAGAAAACCTCTACAGATCTGTTTTTACTTTAGTTCTCACTATAATCCCTTTTCTTCCCCATAATTGGGTGTTTCCTGGAAGTGTCAGCTGAGAAGAAAGGTCATGCCTGATCAATACCTAACCCTGTGTGTTTATCTGTTAATGCGATTGGACTTTGTCTTTGTCCTAATCAAATTGAAGAAAGCACTTTTCACTTAAACATACCTTGTTTTATTCAATAGACATATTGACAAATTTTTAGTCATGCACATCTTATTTTAAATGTATTACAGGATTTTATTGTTTTAAAGGCATGCTGTAGGGAGAATCCATCTGTACAGGAAGGATTCATCATCTTATATTTGTAATCCACATTAATGTCTCATGTTAGCTTTTTTTTGTTAGACTTATTGGGGCAACTTTTGTTAGCAAGAATTACATTGGTTCCAGGGGTAGTTCTATAGTGCATTGTCAACTTGTTGTATAATAAGTTCTGCATCTAGTTTGAGTTCTCTTTCCATCACCATCATGTTAGCTTTTTAAAAACTTTTTCTTTGATCTCTGTAATTGCTCGGAGGCAGTAAGTTAAAAAGTAAGTATATTTATATAGTTTGTGGTGGGACCAGGAACCATTTGCATTAAATCTAAAATATTCTCATAAGTGTGTGTGGGGGGTTGTTCCCCGGTGGTGTAGCGGCTAGACTTTGTCGCTCTCAACGCTGCGGCCTGGGCTCGATTCCCAGCTAGGGAACAACCCCCCCCAAAAAAATTAGGAGTTCCCTGGTGGTATTGGCTTGGGGCTTCGTCTCTGGCACTGTCAGTGCTGCGGCCTGGGTTCAATTCCTGGGCAGGGAAATATCCACAAAAGAAATAAATAAAAATAAAATAAAATATTCTCATAAAAGGAAAAAAAAAGGTCACAGATTTTCATAGTCATCGATGCTCTAAATTATGTTTTGCCTTACAATTTTCCTTTCCTCGTGCTAAAGTCTTCCTAGGACTATGGGACCAGTTTGGTCACCCACTGCCTCTGGCTCCTGCATCTGCCAGCCGGATTTGGTGTTTGTGAGGCAAACTCAAACACCACACAGTCTTCTAGGGTTGTACATAATTATGTCACACACACACACGTATAATTCTGGGACTAGATGAAGGACTGTTGGAGTAAGAATCTAGATCTGTGTTCCACTTTGCTGTCAGTATTTACATAAGAAATTGAGCCCTTGGTGCTGTGTGTTAGGGTGAAGGAAACACCAGTGTTTTAACTTATGCATCTTTATGGGACCACCTGGTCACCACATCTCTAATGGCACTGGGATGGCCTCTCTGGTCTTAGGTAAAAGACCCCTTTACTCTAGGCTCATTCTGCTTCCTGTTCTGCAACCCCTGTTCTTCAGATAACCGGTTTTCACCCACTTTGGTTTTGCAAGGTCCCCCACTCACCTAATAGCCCTGATTTTCCTGAAAGCTGAGGCTCTCTTGCGCCCTCTAGTGTTCTCTGGGCGTGACGAAATTCCAGCACCATGAACAGTGCCCCGTGGCTCCCAGCAAGTAGGTGCTTGGTAAACGTTGGATTGGGTGGATTCTGGATCTGCAGAATGAGCCGTTTCATCTGTCTGATTTGTATAACAAGGTTGAAGTATCTGATACAGTGTAACGATCTCTGAGGAGCATTTTTATTTTCATGGAAATGCTTATGTTGCATATTGTGGGAATATAAACGTTTTTAGGAGGAAAACCAACCTACTTTCAGGAAGAGGGAGCTCCACGACTGAGGAGTACACGGGAGCCTGCACCCTCAGCCAGGGAGCCAGTGGAGTCTGGAGCTAGAGACCTTCCTTTCCCTCCCCCTTAAGAAAGAAACAAAAGCAGACCTCATTCAGGCTCCAGCACGCCAGAGACAAAGCCAGTTGTGAAACTGTTGTGTGTAAATCGGTCCTGGAGTGTTTTGATTTTTAAAGTTATCGTTTCTACATTTGTATTTCTAATTTATATGTATACTTCTAATTTATTTCCTTTGATCATCCAGTCTAAAGTCTGTTCCCACATTATTCTCCTAATATGTATTTCTTTCCTTTACAGCAAGCTTGTCCAGCCTGTGGGCTGCATGTGGCTCAACACAAATTTCATAAACTTTCTTAAAACATTATGAAATTTTTTTATGACCTCTTTTTAATTCATCAGCCATCATTAGTGTATTTTATGTGGGGCCCAAGACATTTCTTCCAACGTGGCCGCGGGAAGCCAGACGTTTGGACACGCCTGCTTTACAGCTGTTGCCAGAATGTATAGTTTCATGCTTATTGGATTGTTTGTCTCTCTTCCCACACTGTACTCTGAGCTCCATGAAATCAGGAACCATGTCTGTTTTGTCCTAGGGTCTTACTCTTCCAATATGTGGCAAGGTACGGTAAGTCAGCATTCCCTGGTGGTGTAGTGGCTAGGCTTCGGCGCTGTCTCCGCCGCAGCCTGGGTTCGATTCCTGGCCAGGGACCCACCCAACCAAAGTACAGTAAGTCCTGACCTAACATCATCGATAGGGTCTGCGACTTTAAGTGAAATAACATAATGAAAACAATTTTACCATAGGCTAATTGATATAAACAAGAGTTGAGCTCCTATAGCATCCCATCAAAGTTATAATGAAACGACATTATTTGAGGACCTGCTACATGTTTTAAAATTTGATTCAGGATTGTCTTGCTTTCTTATGTGGTGTTAAGAGTGTGCAGTCTCTCAATCCAGTCTTGGCTTAATTTTTTCTAATTAAGAAAAAATTGTTCTCATTTGTAAAATGGGGGTGAGGATAGCAGTATCTTATACGTTATCGTAGAATTTAATATTTTATTATGTTAGCATATTTAATATATTGTGTATGTTAAAGGACTGTGATGGGGGCAAAGGATATGATACATGTAAAGTTACTAGCTCAGATCTTGGATCATGATTAGAGAAATAGTGTGAAATAGTGCCCAGAAAGCTAGTGCTAAGAGGTGCCTGTCTGTCATGCCCAGGTCTGCCAGGTCACCCTACAGCACTCAGCTCTTCACTCCATCTGGAGCAGACGTTTATGCAGCCGTCTGTAGGCCACTGCTAGGCGCTTAACAGCACATGGCCCCCACCACTGAGTAGGGGTGCTACTTTGCAAGACGTGCCTCTCTCACAAGGCCAGTGTGCGTCTGCTCGTTTTCCGTCCTCCTCTCTTCCCTCCCCTCTTTCTTTTCATTTAACTGTCTGGGATAAAGCTCAAAAAGTGCTGTGTTTTCTCCGTTCTTTGTTTTGGTTTCATGTATTGGTAGCACATTGTCTTGTCAGAGGAAGCGAATTACTTCGCATGGGTAATTCATCTCCCTGATCCTGTTTCTTTAAAACTTCTGGCTCTGAAATTCTGTGATTCTGTGATCTGAAATATTGTTGGAAACAGTAACGTCCTTTTAATTAACGTTACTCTTTTTGCAGTCCCCACTTCTCTCCTGAGTTCTAATGACAGCTTCGCCTGGGTAGTGTCCCCCTCTTCACATTTCGCACATCCAGACGTTCTCATCCGTCCTGCAGACATGTCCCTCTGTAGTCCCTAACTCAGTTAATGGCAGTCTTGCAGTTGCCTCAACTAAAAATTGTGTCCCAAGTAGAGATTTCTGGCTCACTTCGCACTCCTTTCTGTCCCTCACCAGCTAGCTGTGTCTTACTTGTCTTCCAGTCTTGCCGAGGTTGTGTTGAAACGCCAGAGCTTTTCTATCCTCCCGTTCACTGGTCCTGAGGCATTCAATTTTCTAACTGGTCTCTGTCCCCAGTCACATGCTTTTGCACCAGTGGGATCCTGTCTAGAGCACAATTGGGCAAATCCTCCAACCTTTCATCTGTGTAACAACAGCAACAGTAGCTACTTTACAGGGTATGGGAATTAAATGATAAAATGAATAGAGGAAGCACTAAATGAATGGAGGAGGTATTTTTATTGTTTTAACAAAATGGAGTTTCAGTAAGGAAAAATAATGTTTTACCATATACACAAGCAGCTGCGTTCCACTGTCACAACATTTGTCGTCCCTCTGTTGATATGTGAGGTGGGGTTTGGCTGACTTTTTATTCTTCATTGTTGCCAAAAGTCACACTCCTTCTCCTTAGGGGCAGTGGGGGGAAAGCAGACCTCGGCTCCGGTCGTCAGTGCGCATCCTGGCCCTTTTTCAGTCCCTGGTCGCATGCCCGTTTTCACATGGGTGAGGCAGTGTGATTTTCTTCTTGCGGGAGTTACGGTAGGACGGGGGTGGGGGGTGGGGGGCGGGTTTCTACTTGATTGTTGAAGGCAAGGTTGTCCACCCTGTGGCCCCATGCAGCCCGGACAGACTCGTAAACTTCAAAACATCACGAAAATGATGCATAGACCTTTTGTGTTAGCTCATTAGCTGTCATCACTGTTAGTGTATTTCATGTGTGGCCGAAGATGATAATTCTTCCAGTGTGGCCCAGGGAAGCCAAAAGGCTGGGACACCCCTGATGAAGGTTTTGTGACTAGTGCATCAACATGACTAGCCCTCTCTGTTCTGCCTTAGTTACTTGAAAAGAGGACAGAGTGGGAAACCTTTATTTTCATTGCAACTTCTGCTCTTTTAATCTTTGTGCCAAACCAAGGAGGTAGGTCCTATTTTTATTTTGCTAATGAGGCATTAGCAAGGTTAAGTAAGTTGTCCATGGTCACACTACCAGAGTGTAATGAATGGAGCCAGGTGGGACCCCGGCATTGTGACTCTATCCCCACTGCGTGCTGCTTCCTACACAGAGTCTGCAGCTGGCAAATCAGCCTTGGCCTTGAAACCCAGCCATGAACTAACTGGCTTTGGAAGTTTTTCCTCACTGGTCTTTGCCCAGTAAGAATTGATTATTCTTTGTTCTGCTTACCTCAGAGCTTCTGAGGAACGGTGAGCTGTACTTACAGACTTCTGGCAGTAGGTGGCGTCTGTTTATAGAAAAGTAAAATGCTGTTTGGGTCTCAGGAAACAGTAACAAAGGAAGCATCCTCGATTTCATTCATAGGCGCTACTAGGTAAGTAGCAGGATCAGATCTGGAGAGAGTGGCAAGCAGGTTGGTTGGCTGGTTGGCTGGTTGGTTGGTTGGGTGGGTGGGTGTGGGTGGGTGGGTTTTTTGTGCGTGTGGAATTTCCCTCAGCAACTACATCCCGCTAAAACCTTTACTTTAGAAATAGCTACTGAGACAATTGGAGCCATGAATCTTTCTTACATAAAATCCTTTGTAGTGATACATGGTGGAAATGAGCGTATAAGGGACTATGAAGCAATATTTTCTGTAATGAAGCAATGAGAGAGTGTATTACAGTCCCAGCTGTAGGTCGGTGGCCAGATAAATAAGTGTCGTAAATGTCCGATCGTAGACTTACCGAGAGTGGATATTTTGCTGTTCAAAATGGTCAGCTAAATGAAAAGCTCAAGCGGTGTTAGTTTTCCTAAGGTCTTGGCTAACTGGCATTAATTTAAGCTCTGTGCGTGTGTGCTTGAGATGCCAGCTTTATCCTCAGAATACGTCAAGTTCTCTCTCTAGCAGTGTTTCATACTTGCAGTTGAAGAGGGGAAATGACTTTTTTTAAGTGTTTTTTAAAGGTGTTTAAAATCTTTTTTCCTGTGATACGTTGGCCTTTTATGTCTTTCTGGGGTCCATTCACTATATAAAGCAGTTGTGCTTAGGTTTCCTTTTTCATCGTTTCTTTATTATTTTCCTGTGGGTGCTGTCACAAATAACCCAAAACTGGGGGACTTAACACAACAGAAATGTATTCTCTCTCAGTTCTGGAGCCCAGACGTTACATAGGTTTCACTGGCCAAAATCAAGGTCTGGCTTGGGCTGCCTCCAGAGGCTCTAGGAGAGAATCTGTTCTGGTATCTTCTAGCTCCTGTGACGGTAGCATTCCTTTGCTTGTGGCTCCGTCACTCTGATCTTTGCCATGTCAAGTCTCCCTCTGCCTCTGTCTCATAAGAGCACTTTTTTTTTTTCCTCGCTTTTTTGGTATGTGGGTAGCTCCCTGGCTGGGAATCGAACCCAGGCCGTAGTGCTGACAGCGCCAGTGCCGAAGTCTTAAGCCACTACACCACCAGGGAACTCCCTCATAAGAGCACTTTTGATGACATTTAAGGCCCATCTGGATAACCTCTCTCATCTCAAAATCCATCATTTAATCACGGCTCCAAAGACCCTTTTCCTCATAACGAACATTCACGGGTTCCTGCTTCCGACCTGCTGTCTTTGGGGATCATGTCCCAGCCTGCTACAGTCTCCTTTGGAGCAGTTAGTGCAACCAGTTGAGTATGCTTAATGGTGGTGTCTCCAGCCTCCCAAAGGGGTGGGCAGGTAGTGTTAGGCAAGTACCTGTGAAGACCTGTTCTTTGCTCTGGCGTCGAGTGCTCCAGATCCTCACTGAATTTGTATGATACCTCCAGTCTTACAGCAACAGCAACAGCTCTGCCCTAGGTGAAGCCTCAATCGTGAATCCAGAAAAACAAAAATCCCCAAGGCTTTCCTTTGGTAGCACTAGCACTAGGTGAACTCTGACAAGTCATCTAAATTCTCAAATGACATGTATTTCTGACAACAGTATTTATATTTTTTTTAATTTTTTTTAATTTTTTTAATTTTTTTTTTGTTTGTTTTATTTTTTAACAGTATTTATAGAAGCAAGTTTTAAGGTTGCAGATGTGATCATGAATTCATGGTAGTTTTATAACAAATTGGCAACTGGGCAGTTGCCTTGTCAAACTGCATTGTAGTCTTATTGTGGAATTTTGTTCACAAACGCTTCTGCCAGCTTTGCAGGGCTACTTAGATTGGCCTGATCATATGTATGGGTCATTACTGTAGCATTCCATGGAACCTCGGCTATATATTGATGGCACATGGATTTGGAATAGCCGTCGTTAAGACCATTCTGGAATTCTTTGATATATTGTAGAGTCATTTTGTAATTTTAGATGTTAGGGAAAGAACTAACAACCACTGGGGCTTATATGTAGCAGTTATGTTTGTGACTAGAAAGGAGAATGTGGTATGAATGGACCTAGAGCGTGCTGGGCCCTGTGCTCGGTTCCAGTGAGAAGACTGTGCCTTAGCTCGTTTGTACTGCGGTGGGGAAGCAGATGTCATCAGGTGGTTACGTAAAGGAGTACAGCCGAGGTGAGTGAGCAAGCGAGCACCCTGAATGAGAAGCGCTAAAGCGCATGACAAGGTGACCTGTGGGATGGAGGACTGAGAGGTGAGGGGACGGGTGGGCCGGTTGGCCACATCCCGAATGCAAAGGCCAGTGCTGGGAAGATGCCTCACGCTCCAGGGGGACGTGAGACAGGCTGTGTCTGCAGTGTTGGCTGGATCTGTAGGACCTGTAGGCATTGGCAAGGTGAGTTCTGTTAACGTAGTTAACAATTCCAAAATACTGTTATTTTTGCTGTTGCATGTAATTTTCACTTGTGAGATAGGCTGGACATGTGATTCCCTAGAAGGTGAAGCTGATTACTCTATGAACTAGTCGCCTGTTGTTGGAACTGCACTAGCCTGAGTGGTCTGATGCCCAGTCCAGTGTGGGCTCTTCTGTTCTTTTGGGAGGTGTATGCGCGCGCGCACGCGTGTGTGTGTGTGTGTGTGTGTGTGTGTGTGAGTTGTTTCCCCTTTGGACAGTGCTTTCTCATTTCTGTGCTTTCTATCTGTGTTTGTCTTCCTTGTGCTTTTTTAAAATAAAAAGCTCCCGGGAGTCTGGGATGAAAGTGTCAAAAACTTGTGGAAGTATTTCAGACATAGGCTAGACTTCCCATCACCCTGGAAGTCTGGTGTTACAGCTGCTTTATTAAGGTTGTAGAAATTGGTTTTAACTTACATACATATGGGTGATAGATTTTTATAAGTATTTTTCTTTTTATGCATCTTTACATTTTTTACTAAAAAAGTAAAAATGTTGAACCCTTTGAAGAATACGTCGCATAACAGGTAATCATTGTGTCATTTTCCAGGGCTAATACTATTAGCTGTCCGGTGCGTTGCATTGTTTCTTAGTAAATTTTAGCTGAATCACTTGAAAAATGTTTGCTCTGCTTTTTCTCAATAAGAACCTCCAAAAATCTTTCAGCAGGCTAGAGCCTGCTGTTAAAAATATGTATTACCTTTTCCTTTTCAATCACTTGGGGATAGTTCTGTTGACACTGGGTAATTTCTCTAAGATAAACTATCTGCAGACAAGTTCAGCATGTAGATGGCTTAGAGAGTTCTTGGTAATGTCACAGGAATTCTGTTAAAATTCTTGGTAGTTATTCAGAATCAGTGTTTTCATTTTTCTGACAGATTTTTAAAAAGTCTGGTTTGTGTTTAGAACATTCAGTCAAAACAACAACAAATCCCCCAAAAACAAAAATTCCTGTTCACAAGTTTTAAGTAAAAAAGGGTTAGTTAGGTAAAAAAAAGCTGCAGTTCTTAAATTGCGCATGAGTGATGAACTCAGGGATCACTGGGTCCTGACCCTGTGCGTGCCCGTCCACCAACCGGTGGCGGGAGCACAGACGGGCACGGGCATTTGCTGCAGGTCGCCGCTGCCGCAATCAGCAGGTCTTTGCCATGAACGGGTCCTGTGAGACAGCTCTGTTTTCTTCAGAAACTTTCAAGTATCAGGGGTTTTTGTTTTTGTTTTCTGGTTATAAATAAAAAGAGTCACTGTAAACATTTTGGGGAAAAAAATCAATGTTAATCTCATTTGCCCCAAAATAGCTATTCTGTTGGAGATTTAGAATGGGGGGTGGTGGGGTGTGTGCTTTTTACCGTAGTGGTATTGTGACAAGTTTGTTTGTTTGTTTGTTTATGTGGGGGGTTCCCTGGCTGGGAAGCGAACCCAGCCCGCCGCGTTGAGAGCGCCGAAGCCTTAGCCACTGCACCACCAGGGAGCTCCCACAAGTTTCTTTTTGAAATGCAACTCTTATTTTGGCAGCTTTCTAGTATGTTTCGTGTTATCATAAATTGTTTTCCCTTTTATTTATGTTTGGTTCTAGAATCTGAAACGTGCTTCCTTCCCCACCGTTTGGTCCAGTGAAACCATGGCAGGTGAACCTCCCTTTCCTGTTGACTTGAGTGTCAGGTAGACTTCCCAAGGGACAGTGCTTCCATCCTGGAAGAGTCACACTGCATTTAAGAGCCTGGTTTCCTCACTTTTGTGAACACTGAGAAAAAGCAGAAGCAGAGCCTTGCCTAGTACCCACAGGAATTCCACCCCATCCCGTCCAGGGAATTAACTAATCTAGTCGTTTAAGAATAGTTTTTTAGTAAGAAGATCCTTATAAATTCTCTCCAGGCCTACTGTTCTCACATTAACCCCGTTCCCATCATCTCTCACCCTCTGAATTTCATTTGCATGTATCCGTTCTGGCGTCTGAGATTTCTGCTCTTTTTCTCTTATTTAAAACAAATGGCATAAGAACTTAGGACTCTTTTTATTCATTATTCATTTTTTATTTTTATAAATACATATTTTTATTGTTAGATGTATTGGGGTGACATTGGTTAGCAAGAATCACTTAGGATCCAGATGTACAATCGTCCAGAGCATCGTCCATGTGCGCTCACCATCCAGAGTCAGTTCTCTTTCCGTCCCCATATGTTCCCCGCCCCCCACTTCGTTATTCTTTATATCCCCCTTTGCCATCTAACTCTTTTCTCACGAGCCCCTGTTTCAAGACTCTATGTCCATTTTCGAAGTTCTCTGTTTCTGAAAGAGGCTCTCAGGGATGGGGAGTGTCCTGTCCTGTCCGTGAGTTTCTCTTCTCATAAAAGAGGATTGCCTTCTGAGCCTGGTGGCCTGTGCCCTGCCTGCGTGGTCACTTCCCTACTGAGGTGCTGACCTCTGCTTTGCTCTGGCTCCTCCTCCTCCTCCCTTACTCGTTGCTCCGTTCTGTCCTTTGCTGCTGTTTCCTCATCTGGATCTTTAAGTGCTAGAGCCCCCTCTGTCCTTAGACTTCCTTCATCCGCACTCAGTCCCTTGGTGATTTCATCTTGTTCTGTGGCTTGAAATACGATCAGTCCTCTGACCCCACGTTTATGTGTCCAGCCTGGACTGTACTCCAGGCCCCTGTGTCCAGCCGCCTCTCAGCCTCTCCCCTCTAATAGGCATCTCAGACATGACCAAAACCAAACTCTTGCAGCCTGACCCCTGCCAAAACCCCGTCTTCCTGTCATCTTTGTCTCCTCCGAAAATACTAATTCCATCCTTTTATTTGAAGGCATATTGGAGGCCTCTTTCTTTCACTCTATCTATCAAATCCCATCTATCAGCAAAAGCTCCAGAAAAGATCCTGAAACTGACCCCTTCTCACCACTGCTGCTACGGGCCAACACTGTCTCTCCTCTCAACTAGCGATTCCTCGCTGGTCCCCCCGCGTTAATAGCTTCATTAGAGCAGCTTTTTAAAAAACATTCATTGTGAGCTCTTCTGCACGTAGCAGGCAGCTAGCATGGGCCTCCAAGACTGTAAGTTGGATCATGCCACCCCTCTGCTCTCCATCTCACTGAGAGTCAGTGTCCAAGCTCAGCAGTGGCTTTGAGGCCCTCTGTCACATGTTGTTTCTTCTAGCAGCCTCTCTGACCTTCTTCTTGCCCCTGCTCTGCGAGGTCCTGTGCTGGTCCTCAGATACACTGACTGCTTTTGCCCTCAGCTGTGTCCGTGCCCTTTCCTGAGTGTACTGTCCCCACTGCCCCTGGCTTTCTCCCGTTGGCCCCATGCCACCTGGAACACTCCTGCCACTTACAAACTGCTTTATTTTCTCCGAGGTACTGGCATTTATTTGTGAATTTATTATTTCCTGGAGCTTTCTTCATTAGACTAGAAGCACAAATGAGGGCAGAAACCTTGCTTCGTTCTTTGCCGTATCCTCAGTCCCTGGAGCAGTGTCTAGAACGTAATAGCTGTCTAAGAATTTTCCTGGTAATTGGGAAATCAGCACAGGGACAGACGTGTAGCTGTTACGCCAGGTAAGAAGTTGCAGTACTTCTTTCTTAAAAAATTTTTTCTGCCAATTTTGGAATAAGTTCGAGGTAATTTTTACTTCTAAATATAGTCCAGTGGCCATGGTGGCATTTCCATGTGAGTCAGCTCTGTTCAGACCACGGAGACTGCACCCTTGCTTATGCTGGGAGGTGACCTCTGTGGGAGCCATGAAGCCACCGATGCCTTCAGCCTGTTTCTCCACAGTCTGCCACAGTATCGACGGTATTCGCTTCTGCAATTCCATCTCTACCTTTAATTTCTAAGTGTTCTTCCAGCTTGTGGTCTTATAGGCAAGATCAATGCCAGTAAGAACCGATTCCACACTCGGGGGGCAAAGCAAACGAAGATCTGATCATTGTTAGAGTTTTTATTATATGTATTCATTTTGAGCTAAAAAATTATAAATATCCCCAAAATTTCTGATAGCTTTACTAGAACTGTTTCCATAAAATATTTATTTGTGAGCCTAAGTAAAGTCTTTTGCCTCAATGAGCTGTTGTTATCTGGACGAGTGGCGATATTGGAGTCTCTGCTAGCTATACCCAGACGTGTGCAGGATAGTCACACTAGTGAAATCCAGCCCCATCCTGTGACTCACAGAGTGCCTGCTCCGCTGAGGCACCGAAGGCTCAAGCATAGTCCCGTCAGTTGACTGCAGTGTAAGTCCGTTTGGGTCATTAACATGTTCAGTAGAAATTCAGTGTCAGCCACAGTGGGTCTTAATCTGTCTGCCATGATTTGGGCTGAAGTGTGCTGCTAGAGTGACTTACCGACGAACTCCTAATTCTCAGGGGAAAAACTTAAGTTGATAGGTACAATTTCCTTAAATTAAAATGTTTTATTCTATAAGTTTCCTTAACATTTTGGCAGTCAGCTCTTTGCCCTAACAGATGACCATGTGACTTTGAGAGTGGGAGTCCGAGTAAGTGACGTAGAACAGAGGCTCTCACTGGCGGGCGGGACCGCCGGAGGGCTGTCAGGACGCATCGCTGGGCCTCGTTCCATGTGTCTGCTTTTTGTTTCTGAGCGGGAATCTGGGTTGGGACTTACGGACTCTCTGTGAACAGATGACTTGCTATTTCTTCATCTCTTAATTCTGTCTAAAGCCACCTTCCCCTTTTCCATTCCATATAGCTGCATCTCACGTCCTATCATAGAGGAGAGTTAGGACTACTGAGAATCTTAGTATCACATTCTTCCATCATTATCCATAGTTGTGTGTTATATGTGGGCGTCCTTGAGATGGAGTTGCTAAAGGACCAAAAGCACTTGACCTTCTCCTCCTCGTTATTTCTGTTGAGGTCCTAACCCAGTGGGTGAACCAGGAAGCACAATGGCAGGGGGGTGGGAGTGGGGCGGGAATGGCTGGGATTCTTGCCGTGGCTGCCAGCCCAGGGGCTTGCTTCTCACTGCCTTGAACAGCACAGGCATCCTGAGAAAGAGGAGGATTTGAAGAGGTCAGGTCACAATTTGAATGTACAGTGTAAGAAAATGCAGAAATATAGTTTCTATTCGGTGGTGTAGACTACAACCTCATTTATTTACTCTTTCGTCAGTGGAGTGCCTCTGACCTGCTGTGTGCTGTGCTGGATACTGGGAGTGGAGAAGAGAAAAATCAGTGCTTGACCCCAGGAACTCTTAGTCCATGGAGGAGGCAGGCCGACATAAGTGCTGTCACCTGACTGTTACGGTAGGGGTGTTCACCTGGACTTGGCAGTGAGCGGGAAGCCTGCCTGCAACATGGAGGGATCGGCCAGACAAGAAGACGAGAGGTCACGTTCCAGGCAGAGGACAAAGTAGGAGTGTCATGGGGCATGGCCTTTCTTCCTAGCTTTCCTTACCTTTATGCTGCAAAAGTATACTGCTCTTGAGTCCTGTGCCTTTTCTTCCAAGTGTAAATATAGGACGTGTGATCATCAATGGGAGGTCTTATATTTAATTTGAGAAATTGTAATAATTGAAAAATCCTTAGCTTATAACTGATGTATCAGTAGTCTTACTCACCCTTTTCTTTTATTTAATAAGCAACAGTATTTTTCAGGTTTAGTGAAGCTTGTAGGAGGAATGAAAAGATGGGCGCAATAAAAGTTGAATACTAACTGAATTTAAATAGTGAAGTAACCAGGAGAAAAACACACGTTGGAGAACAGTTGTAAAGCATCTTTAATGTGGATCGGGTATTTTTTACCTACGCATGTTGCTCACACACACATTTTACCCCGCTGTGAATTCACACAAAATTCCTGTGACATGAGAGAGACCTGAAGTCAACTTAAAATGAATGTTTTGTATTTGTGTTGGTGATCCTTAAAAGCCTGTCCAGTTATACTTTTCTGGGAATATTTCAAAAGAATGTATCATTTTTACTTTTCTGTATGTATATAAAAAGTAAGGAAATTGACCTTTGTCTGGTGTGGGGAGTGACCCTTGGGCACCAGCACTGGTTTCTCCTCATGATTCTGCTGCAGATTGATCGTGTGGCACCGGACACGTTACCTCATTCTCTCTGGCCTCAGTTCCACCTGCATGTTAGAGGACTTGGGCTAGGACCTTAAAGTTTTGACTCGTTCTCCAGGTCTATGTTTTAATCCTCTCTTGTCCTGGAGCCATTTTAATGTAACTTATACTAAAAGCATAATTCCGTAATGAGGTAATGTCATGGACATCCTTTTCCTCATGCCATTACCAGCACACGTACTCTGTTGCACAGTTGCTTTCCGGGGTCCTTATCATTACCGGCACCCCTCCTCTAATCATTCAGCCCCAGTTCAGCTCATTGTGGCCAGTGAGCGGTACCTCTGTGTAGCAAATAGTCTTTCAGCTTCGGTCACCATTGTGAGGGAGCGCTGAGGCAGACGTTTCATGATGGGCGGTACTTGGACATGTGATAAATACTCCTGAATACCTTGAATGTTGACTTTAACAACAAAAAGATGTGACAAAACTGTTGTAGGCACATGGTAACTCCCTCATCGTTTACTCACGGAGTTAATAGAATGTTACCAAAACGTGTAATTTGAACAGATAATTGAGCTGTACCTAGGTGTCAGCATCATGAGCAAAAATGACTCTTACTGGTAGCTGAACAGTAAATATTTCTTTACTGTTTATCAGCAGCTGCTCACAGCATGAGCAGTGAGCAGGACAGAATTGCCTTCCTCGGGAGCTCCCTGGTGGGGCAGCGGCTAAGGCTTCGGCGCTGGCGCTGTCAGCGCTGCGACCTGGGTTCGATTCCCAGTCAGGGAGCTACCCTCATACCAAAAAGCAAAAAAAAAAAAAGAATTGAGTTCCTCCTCAGGGCCTGGGGACACTGCAGAACTCAGCCTGACACAGATGGCCAGGGAGCCAAGTCTTTAAAAAGTGGAAACATTAATTACTGAATTACTTTTAACACTCTGTCTTTCTCAAAGGTCTGTGTAGCATGTTGTTTCATGTACTTACCTCCCCGTTTTGTGTTTCATCTTTTGTTTCTGTTAGGAGAGAACATTGACATTATTCCCTAAGCTATCTGAAGAGAGTGACTAAATGCACCTGGGTCAGGCTGTCTGCGGGTATGAAGTGGTTGGGAGAATCCAAGAACATGGTGGTGAATGGCAGGAGAAATGGAGGCAAGTTGTCTAATGACCATCAACAGAATCAAGCAAAACTGCAGCACGCGGGGAAGGACACCGTGAAGGCTGGCAAAAACGCGGTGGAGAGGAGGTCGAGCCGATGTAGGTACACCCTTACTCGTCACTTCTGATGGCGCGGGCCAGTAATCCTTTCTGATTTGGAGTGTGCATTTTGTTCTCTGTTGTTTTCAAAACAATTTTTTATGTTCTCGCACTTAACAATATAGTTTTTTTTTACTCTTTCAAAATTGTATCAGTTTTTATTCTCATCAAACATTGTGTATAACTTAAGTTTAGTGGTTAATATAATAACATTAATCATGTTCTTTTCTACCCATAGTTTTACATCATATTTTGTAGAATTTATACCTAAATGGTTAGTCTGTTCTTTAAAAAATAGTAAAGCACTGCTACTGAATTTCTTAAAAGTTCAAACTGTATTTTTTTGTATTTGATGTAAGTATAAGTATGTATTTCTTTGCAAACTTACAGAGTAATATGAGTAATCAAATCAACTCAAATTTACACGATAACTGGAAGTTAGGGCAGCTTCACAAAATGTCACCATTTCCTCTCCTACATATAGGGTGAACAGTCGCTTATCCTGGCAGTGAAGCACTGTTGATGACAAGTTACATTTTTACCTCTGTACTTCTTGGTGAGAAGGAGGCTACCTGTTGAGAATTTTGAGATATTGTAGAGTTGATACATGTTTCATAGTTCTTTAAGAGTACTAAAATGCCCCAGGATATATAAACGGAAGGAGGCAGCTGTATGAAGTGCACGGCCACGTTATGGAGTTCAGCGCTTTCTTTGTCTTGCTTTTCCTGCGGTTCATTTGGCCACTGTTGAATAGCCTTCATTTGTGTTGCAATCGGCCTTCTCCCAGTAGCCTGGGCTTTGCTACAGTTTCAGATAGATCGCCCAGTTTTGATTCATTTATGTTAAAGGTTACAGACTGCCGGTAACCTTTCCGTGTCAGATCAGGTCACTGTTTTTATAAAGAAACAGGCAGAAACCCTTGCTTGAAGTAGGAATAGAAGGAGAATATAAGAGTGAATGGATCCTCTTCTGCATGGACACCTCCTCAGCCCTTAGCTGATAGCAACCTGAAGGAATTGAGAACTACAGTGGTACTGGCTCTGTTTGGTAAATTAGGTATCTCAAGCTTTTTCTTAAAAAAGCAAATTGCCATTGGCTTTTTTTTGTGTGGCCTACTGCAAATGGTCTTAATTTAGTTATTGCAAATACGTAAGAATTTAGAAAATGACCATTATGTGGGCTACACTTTGCTAAATGTAGATAGATGTAGAGGAAAAGGTTGGGAAAACCCAGAGAATGTGTAGAGGGACAGCATCACATTGAATGTTATCGGGCAAGAATGGTGCAAAAAGAGCCAGTGATGAAGAGAACCAGAGCAGTGCTCCACCTTAGGTCAACTGTAGTGACTTCAGCTAAAATCAGAATCACATATACACAAAGCAGAAGCTGACAGAATTGAAGGGAGACATAAAGAATTCAACAATAATTTGGAGTCTTCAGTACCCAGCTTTTAATACTGGTTAGACCAGCTAGGCACAAGATCAACAAGGAAAGAAGACTGATGTAACACTTCTAAACAACAGCTATTAACAGATATCTGTAGAACATTCCACTCAACAACAGTAGAATATACATTTTTTTCAAGTGCACATGAATGTTTTTAGGATCGACCCTAGGCTAGGCCATATAGCAAACCTCAATAAAATGAAAAGGATTGAAATTATACAGTGTATATTCTATGATGACAGTGCTGTAGAATTAGAAATGAATAACAAAAATTTTGTTTGTTTTTTTTGTTTGTTTTGTTTTGCTTTTTTGGTATGTGGGTAGCTCCCTGGCTGGGAATCGAACCCAGGCCGCAGCGCTGACAGCGCCAGCGCCGAAGCCTTAAGCCACTACACCATCAGGGAACTCCCAAATAACAAAAATTTTGGAAATTTACAAATAAGTGGAAATTAAACTCCTAAATAACCAATGGATTAAAGAAGCTATCAAAAGGCAAATGGAAAAATACTTTTAGATGATTGGAAATGAGGATACAGCATACCAGAACTTAGGGACATAGCTAAAGCAATGCGGAGGGGCACATTTGTAGCTGTGAACACCTACATTAAAAAAGAAGAAAGATCTCAATCAATAACCTAACTTTTTAACTTTAAAACACCAGAAAAAGAAGAGCAAGCAGAAGGAAGGAGATAATAGATTTAAGTTAACAAAATAGAGAACAGAAAGACAGTAGAGAAAATCGATAAACTAAAAGTTGGTTCTTTGAAAAGATTAACAAAATTGGCAAAACTTTAAGCAAGACTGACCAAGGAAAAGAAGACTCAGGACTCAAGAATGAAAGAGGGGACATTACTGCTGCCATACAGAAATAAAAAGGATTATAAAAATGCCATGAACAACTATACCAACAAATTAGGTAACGTAGAGTAAATGAGCAAATTCCTAGAAAGTAACAAATTACCAAAACTAAAGAAGAAATACAAAATCAGAATAAACCTTTAGCAATAAAGACATTAAATAAAGACCTGTTGATTGAGATCTCAATTTTACTACGATTTTCAGTATATGACACAAAATCTGCTTTGTATTATTTTCTTTTCAAATAAAACGTTTTATAACACCAAGAGAGAGAGAGAGAGGAGAGAGATTGAGTCCGTTATTAGGAAAATAAATAACACTCCCAATAAGGAAATCTCAGGCCTACGTGGCTTCATTGATGAATACTGACAGGTGTTTAAAAGAAGAATTAAATTAATACCAATTCTTTACAAACTTTTCCAAAAAATAGAAAAGAAGGTAACACTTCCTGATTCGTTTGCTGAGGCCAGTATTATCGTGCTACCAAAACCACAGACATCATGAGAAAAGAAAGCTGCAGACCAATATCTCTAGTATATATGGATGCAGAAATCCTCAGCAAAATACTAGCAAATCGAATCCAACAACAAATGAAAAGGATTCTACAGCATGACTGAGTGGGATTTTTTCCAGGAATGCAAGGTTGGTTTAACATCTGAAAATTAGTTAATCTAATACACCATTATCAAGAGAATGAAGGACAAAAAACAGATGATCATCCCAATAAATACAGAAAAATCATTTGACAAAATCCAGTACCCTTTCAGGAAAACACATTCAACAAACTAGGAATAGAAGGGAACTCTTCAACCTGATAAAGGACATCTATGAATAACCCACAGCTAATGTCATATTTAATGGTGAAATACTAAATGGTTTTCCCCTAAAATCAGGAACAAGACATGAAATCCATTCTCAACCACTTCTCTTCAGCATTGTGCTAGAGCATCGTTTCCCAAACATGCTGAGCCATCAGTAATGGCAAAAAAAAAAAAACAAGTGAAAGGAACCAAAACGTTAGTTATGGAAAATAAGTGTTAAATTTGAATTGCCATTAATGGAGACACTTCACAATCAGATCACATTAGTGAGTGATGATTGGTGAGGGTGTGACTGTGAACTCTCCCTCCAAACCGCTCTTCTACCCAACACTGTGCACAGTTTCAGAACAATCCATTTGTGATGTTTCTAGAACTTCCCCAAACATATAAATACATCCATAGCCAGGCTGTTTGATCAGTTTAGTTATTATTGACTGTGTAAAAGTAAGTGCGTTGTCTTTAATTGTGATTCTTTTCAAGTAGGTTTTTGTTTAATGTTTAATGTAGTTTCAGTTATTCTTGTTAGTGATTTTTAAGTGTGTCAGTTATAGATCAGTGGTTGAAAACAGGAACAGTTAAAAAACCAAAACTGGATGTGCATCACCTGTCACCAAGTACTTCTCAGTGTGTGCCTGCAGCAAAGAGTTACACCCACATCAGGAGATAGTGAAAAGGTACATGCCGCAGACACTACACAGAAGCAAAGGAAATACTCTGAAGAGTGTGTTAAATATGGGTTCTTATTTGTAGGGGACGACTGTCCTAAGCCTTTGTGCGTTGTGTATGGGGAAATATTATCCAACGGTTGCATGAAAACCTCCCTACTCATGCAGCGTTTAGAAACTAAACATCGTATGTATAAAAACAAAGAAATACATTATTTTCAGTGCTTAGAAAAGCGTCCAACTGTTACATCATGCTTGATGTCAGGAAAGAAAGACAGTGAGAATGCAGCTGAGATTTCATGCTGTATTGCTCATCACATTGCTAAATGTGGTAAAAACCACACCATAGCTGAAGATTTAATTTCTCCTTGTATTAAGGATATCATTTTTTTTGTATTTTGGGGGAAGAACATGTCTGCAAAATCAATAATCTCTCTTTTTCAAGCAATGCAATGTCTTGACAAATCCAGGAAATGTCTGATGATGTTGAAACTGTAGTAGTAGACAGAATTAGAAAAGGTAATTCTTTTCCATCCCGGTTGATGAAAGTACAGATGTTGGTGATTTAACAATTTTGCTTGTCATCACGAGGTACTTGGTAGGAAATGAAATTGAAGAAAACCTATTGCTTTGTTACCTATTGACAGAGTATCCTACAGGTGAAGATATTTTTGGGGGGAGTGGGGGGTAGTTCCCTGGCTGGGAATCGAACCCAGGCCATGGCATTGGGGATGCCGAAGCCTAGCCAATACACCACCAGGGGAACCCCTCCCCAAATGAAGATATTTTTAATGCAATCAATGGTTATTTCATTGAAAAGAACATTAGTATTCTCAGCCAGGGAACCACCCCTCACAAAAAGAAAAGGACGTTAGTTGGTGGAATTGTGGTGGTGTGTGCACTGAAGAGGCAAGCCTATGTCAGGTTGTCTTACAGACCTCTGCAGCTGAGTTGAAGAAGTAGCTCCCTGTGTACCATGGAGTCACTGCTGCATTCATAGATAAGGTCTTGCATCCAAGCCTCTTCCTAGTGAACTGAAAGATGTTCTTGATGAGGCTGTAAAAGTTGTAAATTTTATTAAGTCAAAACCTTGTTTAAAGTGCCGTATGAAGAAATGAACAGCATTCACAGCACATCACTTTTGCAAATGGAGGTCAAGTGGCTATCTCATGGCCAAGTACTTTTTTTTTTTTTTTTTTTTGGTGGTGGTTCCCTGGCTAGAATTGAACCCATACTGTGGCATTGATGGCACTGAAGCCTAGGCACTACACCACCAGGGAACCTGCTCATGGCCAAGTACTTAACATGGATATTTGAACTTAGACATGAAGTCCAGGTATTTTTTGAAGATCATTGTTTCGCTCTTGCTCCAAAGTTTCACGACAGTGATTGGCTTCAAAGTCTTGCATATTTATCAGATATCTTCCTAGAAATAAGTAAACTCAACTTGGGACTTCAAAACATGTCAATCACTAGAATCAAAGTAACCAACAAAATTGAGTCAGTGATTAAGAAATTCGGTTTTTGGAAAGCGTGTATTAAAAGAGGTCAGCGTGTATTAAAACTCTGCACAACTTCTTATCTGAGAATGACTTGTACCTTTCCCAGAAATGTGAAAGAGAATATTGTAAATCACTTGGAAGGTCTTAAAGTGTCCTTTTATAAGTACTTCCCTCAACATAGAAAAGAAGACAACTGGCTTGCAGATTCTTTCAATGAAGAATTTTTCAAAGAAGCTTAAGTATCAATCAGTGAAAAAGAGCAGTTAATTGGACTGATTTTCTTCAAATTCTGATTTTAAAAGAAGGCATCTTATTTCCCTTGTGGGTAGATGTCAGTGAGGAATACGAACAGCTCAGTGAGAAGGCACTCAAATACCTCTTGCCATTTACTAATACTGAACTAGTGGAGAGAGCTTTTTCTTACACCTTCATGAAGAAAAAGTACCACGACAAGCGTAACGCAAGTCCAGGTTTAAGACTGTCTTTTGAGCCTGATCTCAAGAAACTAAGTGCATCAAAGCAAGCTCAACGATCTCACTAAGTGTTTCAGTTGGCTAGTGATCTGCATAATAGTTATTACAGACTTTTCAGATTACACAAATAAATATTAGTAGTAATAAATTAAAAGTTTATTAAATACTTGATCATCATTATCAGTATTTGGAGTTCCCTGGTGGTATAGTGGCTAAGGCTTCGGCGCTGTCAACGCTGTGGCCTGGGTTCGATTACCAGCCAGGGAACCACCCACATAAAAAAAAAACAAAAAAAAAAAAACCTGTATCTCATTATCAGTATTTAACTGTTCGAATATTGTAAAATTAAGTCTGGTTTGTACTTTTAGGGTAGTAATTTTTGTATCCTAACCTATTATCTCATTTCCACTATTTTACATTAAGATAGGCACTGAACAAAAGTGTCAATGTCTAAAAATAGCTGTTTAAAAAAAGGGTACAATTTATAGAAATGGGTTTAAAAGGTGTACACAAGTGGAAAAAGATTGGGAACCACTGTATTAGAGCTTACAACTATAGTGGTTAGGCAATGAAGTGTGAACTAAAAGGCATCCAGAACACAAAGGAAGAAGTAAAACAATCTCTATTTGCAGATGACATGATTGTGTATATAGAAAATCCTAAGGAATCCCCTAACAACTCTTAGAACTAATCAACAAGTTTAGCAAGGTGGCAGGATACAAGATCAGTATACAAAAATCAGTTGTATTTCTATACATTTATAATGAACAATTCAAAAATGAAATTAACAATTTTATGAATAATAGCACTAAAAGTAAAAAATAGTTAACAATAAAAGTATAATACTTATACTCTGAAAACTACAAAACGTTGGAAGAAATTAAAGACCTAAATAGATAACACATGTTCATTGATTAAGATAATGTTAAAATGGCAATACTCCCCAAATGATCTATAGATAGAATGCATTTCCCATCAAAATCTGAACTGGGTGCTTTGCATAAATTGACAAGCTGATCCTAAACTTCTTATGGAAATTCATGGGGCCCAGAATAACTACAACGATCTTGGGGGAAAAAAACAAGTTAGAGGGCTTGCACTTCAAAATGTTCTACAAAGTTGCGGTATTCAAGACAGTGTTGTCCTGACACTTGAAGACATACATCCATAGAACTGCAAGTCCAGAAGTATGACACCCTACCGAGTCGTTTGCCCAGTGCTGCCCATGTCAGTGCATGGTGGCATGTTTGCCAAATTGTCAGATTTTGGCTCTTAGGACAGCTCTGATAGCCATTCCAGAAAAAGTTCCAAAATTGCTTTGAGCAGTGGACTTGGCGCAAGCGGCAGTGCACGGCTTCCCAAGGGGAGTACTTTGCAGGTGACCGTAGTGATTCAGCAGTGAGGTACATAGCACTTTTTCTGGGATGAGTTCGTGAAGTTAATTATCTGACCTCGTATACTAAAAGCACAAGAAACAAAATAAATAAAAGAGAAATTGAAGTGCATCAAAGTTGCCAAGTTTTGTGCTTTAAAGGATACCATCAAAAACGTGAAAAGATTCTCAAAATTTTTAGTCATCCGGGAAATGCCAATCAAAACCATAAGGTGCCACTTCACAACCACTAGGGTATCTACGGTCAGAAAGCCGGGCCGTCACCGGTGGTGGTGGTGTGGGGTTTCGAGCCCTCACACCCTGCTTTGGGGAACGGGAAGTCGTGCAGCCACTTTGAAAAGCAGCCTGGCAGTTGCCAAAAGGGTAAGCACAGAGCTGCCATAGGACCCAGCAGTTCCACTCCTAGGTATGTACCTAAGAGCACTAAAAACATGTATGCACAAAAACTTGTGCATGAGTGTTCACAGAAACGTTATTCGTGATCACCAAAAGTTGGGAACATCCCGAATGTCCATCAGCTGATGAGTGAATACACAAAATGTGGACTATTTGTACAATGAGATACTGCTCGCCCTTAATGAGGAATGAAGTACTGATGCATGGTACAACATGAGGGAGCCTGGAAAACATTAAAGACCACATGTTGTAGGATCCATCTCCACGAAATTTTCAGACGAGGCAAATCCATGGAAACGGGGGAAGCGGTTGCCGGGGGCCGTGTGGGGGGCAGAAATGGATGGTGACTGCTCATGGGTGTGGAGTTTCTTCTGGGAGTAGGGAAATGTTTCAAAATTGTGATGGTTCCACAATTGTGTGAATATAGTTTAAATCATTGTACACTTTAAATGGGCGAATCGTATGGTATGTAAACTGTTTCCATAAAGCTATCACTGGATAGCTTTTCACATCCTACATGCCAATAATTTGATTGCAAAACATAACCTACCCTGTGTCAGGGACTTCCATGTAACTGCTTTATTTCTCTTTTATTGAAAGAGTGGCTGCAAGGACGGTCCCCCCTCACTGTGTCTCTCATTCCCCCACGCCTTAACTTTGGGAGGCTTGCAGTCGCACTGCTGGTGTCTTCGCTGACTCCACGGAAAGACCGTGAGACTTGTCGGCACTGATGAAACTTCATACCTGCCAGTGGGGCCTCCTCCCCTCTCTTCCCATTGTTTTTCTTCTGCAGTTAAACCCCATCACTTCCGTCACACGTGTGTTCCAGCCACTTCCCCTGCTTTTACCCATCATTCAGCATGTGTTTCGGATAGGTCCGTTAGAGACAGGCCTGTCGTTCTCTGCTTCTTTCCCCGCTTCTGCGTCCTCGCTCCGGGCTGGGCAGATTTCTTCACCTCGGTCTGTTACCAGCTAAGTGGAATGCTAATCACGTGTCCACCCAAAAGCAGGAAGTTGGAATGACCTCTTCAGACTCCTTGTGGTACATGAGATCTACCCTTCTGGCACTTACTGTGGCGAGCATGCTGTGTCCCCCTCGTCTCCTCATCCAGCCCTGTCTGTCACAGCCCTCTGCTCTCTTGCTGCCTTAATGAACACCCCCACGCTCCCCATTCCTCAACTCTTCCTTCGAGGGGCTAGTAAGGCATCCGAGCCACAGACTCTCACAGCAGTCCAGACCTGTTCTTGGGGAACCTGTGAAGATTATCTGGTAACCAAACTACTCTCGGTAATTAGGTTAGTTTACTGCATTGGTTTTATGTTTATGCAAAAGGTACTCAACTCTTAAGCGCTAAAAGTGATGGAAAGAAATAATTTCAGTCCTGGATTACTAGCTTGAGTGGGCAATAACGCTAAAGGTTTTTAAGGTAGATTTAAGTAGCGTTCAAGTTAAGTTACTTTTCTTTTTCTTTCCACAGGTAATGGTAATTCAGGATTCGAAGGGCAGAGTCGCTATGTACCATCTTCTGGAATGTCTGCCAAGGAACTCTGTGAAAATGATGACTTAGCAACCAGTTTGGTTCTTGATCCCTATTTAGGTTTTCAAACACACAAAATGAATACTAGGTAATTTTAAGTCTTTATTCCGATGAAACAGATGATGCTGAATTTAAGAACATAGATGGCTAATTTTGCTCTAATTCAAAATTTGGAATGACATTAAAGGGAAGTTCTTTCCCAGAGGAGGATTTTCTCTGTATGAGCCAAGAAAAGCAGCAAAAGCTTCTAAGGGTCTTGTCAGTTTAATTGTGTTCTTATTTTATCTCAGGATATTTCTATTAAAAGATAAAACTGGAGGAGCATTTTTATAGTCCATTTTGAATGTTGACAGTAATTAGCTGAAAGAAAACACATCCTGTAAAACTTTGAAAATGTGTATAAAGTAGGTTACGTCAGTTTTTTTCATGATTTATTGCAGACTTTTCTTCTTTTAAATAAATGCCACTGTATATAGGGAATTTTGTCATCATGTTTAATCTTTAAGATTCAGCTAAGCATTCAGCTAAGTAAGTAAATTTTTTGAACACACCCATATATTCAGTATGCAGATGACATAGATACGTAAGTGCTTTATTCAGTATCAGATGTTACCTTTAGAAAATATTATTGCGTCCCTCTTGAAATCTTTCATCCTTTAAATTTATTCATTCTGGTTCTCTGAAGCATCATCTCTCTCCCAAAAAAGGGCTCTTAAATAATTTCATAATTAATTGCCACCAAACACTCAATCAGAGCTTTACAACTTTATCTCTTAACTTCCATGGCAGAGGGTTGCCAAGTCTAATGGAAAAGCACAGGGACTTAGAGTGTAGAGCAGGTCCTGGGCCACGGTCCACTCTCACCTCTCACACGTGCACTGCATTCTGTAGCTCCAGTGTCAGTGACTGTGCTAGGACTTGGTCACCAGGTGGGTAGTCACCGATAATTAGATGGGAGGAGGTAGAAATTGGTGGGTAAAGGTGATTGCAGGAGGATTTTGGGCCCACTTTTTTCCCCCTTTAATTCTATCCCTTGCTAGAATTAAAACAAGAGACTGTGATTCATGTATCAATTACATTCTAAATCCAGAAAGAAGTAACTCAGGTAACAATGTGCCTTTGGTATTTTCATGTAAATTCCTGTCATCATATATCTTCACTCATTAAATTAAGTAAAAAGCTGGGATGGACTTGAGAGATTATTTAACAGTTTCCTGCCTTCAGAGGGTCAAACACCTCAATTTTCTAAGTAGGCATATGGGTGGCTGTTGTCTGAAAATCAGCAGGTTTAGATGCCCCAGTGTCCAGCTAAAAGCTAGTTTGCATTATTTTTGAGCTCACTTCCCTTTTCTCCAGTGAACATAAGAGGCCAGTGTTCACTCGCTGGACAGTCCCGATGGTATTGCAGTCACCTGGTAGTGTTACTTTTCTGAGTTAAGAAATGTAAATCACTGATTCCCATAACAGTCTAATAGCATTCAGAATGTTTCCACAGAGGTCCACAATCAGGACCTGAAATCATCAAGGAAGAGTTAGGTGATGTTCACTATGCCTTGCATAGTGGCACGTGGAGCATATAAAACATTTTAGAGAGCAGTCCATCAAAATTACACGGAAGTGTTAGTGGTTTGGGAAGGGAATTGTGCATTTCGGAGTCCCCATGCTTTGACTGTTCTAAAGGATGCAGGCTCACCTACGGCCTTCTGCAGTAGGAAATAACTCCTGTTTTCTATAAAAATCTTCTGTGGCAACTGTTTCTCATAATTAGTTGATGTGAGTCACTTGGTGAATCTTGTTAAAACTGCAGGTTCTGAACCAGTTGCTGTGGGGTGGGGCCTGAGATTCTTGATTTCTAACAAGCTCCTGACCAGCAGTTGCAGGATCCTATTATGTCTGGCCTCCCGAGCTTGGTTGTCATGTGATGAGGGGATGGAAAGTTCCTTACCACTGTTGTCCTAGGGCTCATTTAAAAGCATGTAGTCCTAAAAACGTAAAGTGTAGGATCACCACACAAATACTAAAAGTGAAGATCTTACCATGTCCAAGTACCCCTCAATTAAAATGCATCCAGTACATAAAAGTTTTTATGAATACAGAAATTGAAGGATTTAAAATTAAAACTGGTTAAACCAAGTTAAACATGCAGAAGAAAACATATACTCACTCATGTTTTCAGTGCAGCATTCAGTTCTCCTCATACAGTTCCCACACTGGCCATCGGTGGTGTGGAGGGCCCTGCTGTCCCCTGGGCAGACCAGGTGGGTTGGCCGCAGTGTCAGCACCTCGGGCTGCTGAGCAGCTGGGTGCAGTGCCAGGGAGGGCGCTTGGCTGGCCACCGGGGACACTCGTTTGGAAGGTTCCTTAACAGACTCATGAACTGACATTTGGGGAACACAGAGAATTTTATTAATGAAGCTTGCTAATCTTAGGGAATGGTGTACATCTTCACTTAATTTTAGTGGACATATTTGAAAATAAAACTATTCTGGTTCTTCATCTTCTGAACAAGAATATACCATCATTTGATGGAATGTCTGCCAAGAAACTGTGAAAATGATGACCTAGCAACCACTTTGGTTCTTGGTCCCTATTTAGGTTTCCAAACATACAAAATAAAACATCAAATGATGTTGACTTTCATAGAAAACAAGGGAAATCTATAATGCTTTATTCGAATGATGGTAAATATTTCTTAAATTACTACCTGTGGACTTGTCTCTCCTTCCGGTACAAAAGAAGTGGCTGGAAGATACTGGTCCTTGGATTTTACTTCTCCAGGCTGTCCTCATGTTGCTCATTTACATGGTCTCCATTCTCGGGCGTGTACGTCAGCGTTTGGTGTCTCCCTTTTTACGCCCCTTTCCCTCCCTTCACCTTCCTTCCTTCAGCGTGCCATCAGGAACTGTACTCAGAAACGGTGCAAGTTTAATGGTTTGAGAATTGCCCCAACTAGCTTTATTATGAATGCTCATATTTTCATCTTAATACGTCCCTATATTTACTAATAAGTCAGAGTTGTAGCATGAACACCTAGAAATGGTATAAACGATAGTAATTTCAGTTTATTGGGAAATACATAGATTTAGTTGATGTTTGTCAGTTATGAAACTTAAATTCTTCCTTTTAGCCAAAGAACAGGGTTGTTAGTAATACCTCTGGTTTTTTAAAAATCGGAGTGGGGAGATGGATATTGTAGAGCAGGGCCAGATATGCCCCCTGTTTAGGCTGTATGACATGACCCAGAGGTGTCAGAAAATCTGGGGGAGTCTCGAGTGAGCAGTGCTGAGCAGGCAGTAACAGTGTAGAGAAATGAGAAGAGTCATCTCAGGACACGTTTTCTTTGACACATCTCTGATTTTTCTAATCTGTACTTGAACCTGTGCAGCCCTCACTCATCCTTGCACTCCAGTGGCCATCCGATCATTACTGCCCTTGTTTGTGTATTTGCTTATGCATACCCACTGTTGGATGTGAATTTATAAATCACTTTAAATGCCTGATGAGAAAGCATAAAGTTTTAGACCTTCTAACTTAATATCACCAAAGGTAAAATGATGTTACATGGAGAGAAAAGAATTTTAGCACCTGGCTGTTAATGCACTAAGCCTACCCATGGCTTCAGAAAGTTCTTGAGTATCACAGTGTTTTAAGGATTTCTGCTACAACTGATATTATAAGTCTGTCTAGAAATTGCAAGTACAAATTATACAAATAGTTTTTTATTGTTGTTTGTGTTTGCATTTATATAGCGCCTTTCCTTCGAGGAGCTCAAGGCATTTTTCAAAATCTGACAGTTTTCCTCACAACAACCCTGTGAGGTAGGTGGAGTGCGTTACGAACGATAGTAAGATGCCCGCTAACCTCTCGCCGCCTTGATGACGTTCTTTTATGGGAAGTAATTGGAGGTGTCAGCATAAACATGATTTTTAGAACACTTTGCAAACCTTTTAAAACAGTTTGGTCTCAGTAATAGCTATATTGAAGAAACCACTTGTGCTCCATAATGGCAGTTTTAAGAGAAATCATTCATCGAAAGATGAGGAGTCACTCACCCCCGGGGACTAGCTGAGCACTACTGTAGGACTCAGCCAGGTATGTTTCCGGTGGCGGTTTGTTTTCAGGTGAAGAAGGATGGCGGCTGCCAACTGTTGGCTTGCAGTTACACTTCGTCAGAGGGGAATTGTGGTTTTCTTATTTTATATCTTCTGCACTTGAGTATTTTTCTCTCTCTTCCTTTCTCCTTCCCTCGTTCCCTTTTCTCTGTCCGCTGCTCGGTCTCCCTCCTCCAGTCAGCTCTTGATGGTACTGGAAGGGTACAGTAGTACAGCCAGCACAAATCTACAGCTTTCCTTCATGGCCACAGTGGTCTCTAGTGTTTGGAAACAGAAATACCAAATAGCAAGAAAACCTGGGAAGTCAGTCTCTGGAAAGACCAGGGGACAGATGTGTGAGAGCGCACGTCCATATGTTTTCTTCTGCCCCCTTTAATAATAATTGATGGTAAATTGTGTGTGTGTGTGTGTGTGTGTGTGTAATTGTAACAGGCACTATCAGAGGTGCTGGAGGAGAAAAGTAAGTGTTTGGTTTCCTTAAAGTAGCCAACTTTGTGTTAAGAGCGGCAGGAGGGGCATATTGATTTGGATATGCCACAGACCTGCTTCTCATGCCTCCCCCGCGCCCCGACTCCCCCCAGATACTAAATGAGAAAGTGCGGTGTGCACCTGCCCCTTCCACTGCATTGGCAGAACACCGGCCGGTGCTGGCCCTGGCCGGGCTCAGAGCTCGTGCTCCAAGGCAGATGCTGGTCAAAGCCTGTTCTCGTGAAGGGACACAAGGGGGCCCCCAGCGTCCGCAGGAGAGTAGGCTCAGGAAAGGCCTGGGTGTCAGTCCTAGTCCTTCCATTCCCCAGCCCTCACTGGGCTTGGCTTTGCTCACTTCCGGAGCTAGGAGGTGCTTTTAAGGAGTCTCAATTTTCTTCTAACATTGAACACTCTGGTACAAGGATAGCTTTGTGCAATTTGTGTGGGAAATTCAGAGCAATCGTGATTAAGGAGAGGTCAGAGGGTATCTCTCTACTTAGTAATAGCAAATGATTTTTAGTTTTTTCTGAGGTCCTCAGTGCCTGTTGCTCTGACCCTAACAGTTGTAACAGTCTTATGTTATTAAATAATTTTTATTTCCCCGCAGTATTTGTCATAAAGGGATCTGACTTGAACTGTCAGCCAGGTGATTTTGACGCACTTCCATAAGATTATGGAAAGCAGCTGTCTTTCCCCTTCCTGTCTGCGCCCAGAGCCATTTTCTTCTTCCTTTGCCTCACTGTCATTTCACGCCTGTAGCAGCCAATTGTGACAGTAAGTTTTGACAGGAAAGTGCATTTTAAGTGAAATGGAGGTTCTTATTAGTGCATTGCAAGTAATAGTTTCAAGGGTTTTATTTATATTTGAGCCAATGGAAGTCAGGAAAGCAGAAACGAAAGTCAGCACAGAAAACGTGGAAGGCAGACTATTTCTAAATCAAGAGTTGATTATTTTATGTTGGTTTTAGCACATAAATTATTTGGCATCATGAACAAAAAGTAAACAAAACTCTGGAGAGCTGAAAGGCATTTTTAGATAGGAAGAAACATGTTCCAGGCAGTGGAAACTAAGGTGAAGCCTGTCGGGAATAGCCAGGTCCATTCCGGGTCTGTGACTCGCTGATTTTTCTCCGCTTCTTAGGTGACTCTGACTTGCTTGGTAATGTACTGAGCCACACAGTTAGGTTAAAACAGGTGTCACTGCTGGTCAGCTCCACATTAAACATAGAAGATTGCT
The DNA here is from genome assembly GCA_004026885.1 of Lyroderma lyra. Lineage (NCBI taxonomy): Eukaryota > Metazoa > Chordata > Mammalia > Chiroptera > Megadermatidae > Lyroderma > Lyroderma lyra. Next base: position 36,536 of record PVJL010008593.1, read on the forward strand.
TGGCTTGTTCTGTCTTGTAGTCTTGCCACTAACATCATGGATGATTCATTGTATTTGCTTGAAGTGAACGACTGCTTTTCTGTTCACTGCGCAGAAAACCTGGGTTATCCATTTCCTGCCAGTTCCTATGTTTTTGTTGCTTGAAGTGGTTGATACGCCTTAGCAACAGCTGCTTGGTTGTCTCATCTCTCCTTCATGGACAAATAACCCCCAGCATAGGATTGCAGCAAGAAGGGTTTAAGAAACCCAGTCTTGGAGTTCCCTGATGGTGTAGTGGCTTAAGGCTTCGGCGCTGGTGCTGTCAGCGCTGCGGCCTGGGTTCGATTCCCAGTCAGGGAGCTACCCACATACCAAAAAGCAAAAAAAAAAAAAAAAAGAAACCCAGTCTTGACAAAAATCACTTGTGATAACTACAAGTAAGTAACATTATAACTGTATGGAAGTTTAGATATTTCCAGTTTTACAAATCTTTAGATTTAGTGGTGGTTCTCTGCCACCATATTCTGACAATCTAAAGACATTCTGAATTAATTGAAGGACTTCCACTCATCTTACACTAAGAAATTGAAAATGGAACATAAGGCATTGTTCATGTCTTCGCATGGTATCTCTGCAATGTGTTTGAACTCTTTCCAGATAGTTTGCTTAATAGCTGTGAGAGCTTACGGAAACTAGAATCTATCTGTAGCTGTCACAGTGAGTTCCTGGAGGTGTCCACACACATTGTACACCTGCAGTCCTCCAGGGAGCCTGCTCCGTAAGCAGTCTGTCCGGCACCCGCTCTGGACCGCATGTCTCCCTGCTGCCTTGTTCTCTTGCTTTCCTTCATTATTGCTGCCAGCTCCTCCTCCTCTCAGCCCCCGTCCATCCCCTTGACTCTAGCCTCATGAAGATCCTCTGCGTAGATTTTCTCTCACTTCACCTGCCTTCTTTTGATTCTTTCCTGCCCAGTTGTAATACTCCGCTTTTTCTTTAGAAAGCTGAATTCACCGCTCTCTTCATTCCCCGTGGCGATATCAACTCCAAAACTCCTCCCCCAACAGATCTTACACTTTATAATTTCCATACGTCAAGTGGTATAGCAATGTAGTCTGTACCATATTAACATGCATTTGCATACTGATGCCTTGTAACTGTTTGATGCATGTGTGTATCTTCTACTCCGAATTAAATTTTTTATTATGGAGTCTTGCACGGTAACATTGTTCATGTTAGAACACCTTAGAAACAGAACTGGCCTGCAGGAGGCGCTGCTGTGACTGAAGCAGCTGTGTGCCCTCCTCATACTTTTCACCATAGCACCTGTGGACACAGCGCCTAATAAATAAACCTTGCTGACGCACTGTAGCTTAAAGTCATACTGGAATGTTATGAATACATGTGTGGAAGCTTATCGAGAAAAACATTCTGCTCGAGTGCTTCCTTTCTGGAGTTTGTGCTAGATCTTATCAGCGTTAGAATTTTCAAGTTCATAAGATACACAGTTAAGATTGTTAGAGTAAGGTACATGGTTCAAATACTTGTTTCTCTTGAGCCATTAATATTTTTTTCTTAATGTGTTTTATTTGCATAGCAGTCTGTAATTCCTTTTTGGTTGGACGTTTAAGAAAAGAACTTTGAGGGGTTCCCTGGTGGTGTAGTAGCTAGGCTTCAGCACTCTCAGTGCCGCAGCCTGGGTTTGATTCCGAGCCAGGGAACCACCCAAAAAAACAAAAACAAACAACAAAAAAAGAGCTATGGGAAAATAAGCCAAATGAAATTGACATATAAGAATTTTGAAATTAATTATAGTACATGTTTTATTGAGACCACAAGTTTAAAATGAGGGGCTTACAAACTTAAGTCTTACTTGTATCATGAAGTATCAGGTGTTATTATGTGACTAGAAATGTAATATTATGAAGTCATAGCTGGTTTTACAGTGGGAGCCTTTTAAAATTCTACCCCAGCATTTTCCTTACCTCAACAATCCAGCACTATCACTGCTGGAGTTGTACCTTTTGCACCCTTTTTGTTCTCTGAATGCAGTTGTCAGAGATGAGCTTGACGTGGTGTGGGAGCACCAGGGTGCACTTCAGGACCCTCTGGGATACTTTGGTCGGGGCTTTTCTAACTGTGTACATGGAGAGTGTTACAGCATGAGTTCGTTCTCCTGTCATTCTTCTGAAGCTCTTGCCTGGCACTCTTCTGGCTTGATCCCGCATGTTTTGAAAATTCTTGTTCTGACACTCAATTAGACGAGCTCTGTTCTAGGTCTTTCCTTTGGAACCTTCCAAAGTGGATAAGTGGCATACGCCCAAATCAGGCAACATTTGTTTGAATTACCTGGTCACCTCTCAGTTAGTGCAACAACCGTGAAACCAAAGTATTAAAATGCAGCTTGAAGAAAGAAAACTTGTATTTCCTGAGGAGTAATACTAGTGGAGTAGTAGTTGTCAGGATTACCGACTGTTCTTTTGTTAGGTCTGGCAGTTATAGGTTACTGTCTTTCTCAAGCTTGTCTGGATAGTGGCCCAGGGATGATGGCAGATAACTCAAGTTATTGTTTTGATTTTTTTCAGATTTCGGCCTATTAAAGGAAGGCAAGAAGAACTAAAAGAAGTAATTGAACGTTTTAAGAAAGATGAGCACTTGGAGAAAGCCTTCAAATGTTTGACTTCAGGCGAATGGGCACGGCATTATTTTCTCAACAAGAACAAAATGCAGGAGAAATTATTCAAGGAACATGTAGGTTTATTAATAAAATTAATACTGTTTATCTGTTTGGATAAAAGTGAAGGAAACTAAAGCCTAAATTTTAGTGAAGCCTGAAACTTTAAATCAGTTTTTCGTAAAACTAATCCTATGAAGATCTAATAACATAAAGATCACTCGTTTGGCTATCCAGAGAGAAAACTTTGTCATCTAGAAGTGAAATTTACTGTGAACTTTTCGAGTAATGTAGCCAAGCCATTAGGTACTCAAATATGTGAAATTATGAAATGCCAGCAAAGTTTGTTACTTAATGATCTTAAATATTTTACATTGTTGGTGGTGGTTTGGTTTTATAAATCTGAGAAATTCTAGCAGGATACACAATCTGATAGAAAGTTATCAATTTTTTTTTCCGTTTTAGGTGTTCATTTACTTGCGAATGTTTGCAACTGACAGTGGATTTGAAATACTGCCTTGTAATAGATACTCATCAGAGCAAAATGGAGCTAAAATAGTGGCAACGAAAGAGTGGTAACTATTATACTAGTATAAACCCGTACAGTCATTTTATTTGAAATTCTCTTAGATTACTGTGCAAGTGCTGAGAAAGTTGTGGGAAGGAAGGCCTCACCCTGCAGGAGCCAGGGCAGCTGCCAGTGCCTTGGCCCGACAGGGCTGATTGTTCCTTGTTCCAGTTTTTATTGGTTGGATTGGAAGTCTGCGTTGAATCAGGTCCTATCTCTAAGCCACGGTGCTTTTTCTTTTCCTTTTGTTGAGTCTGGATGGCTGCTCAGTGATGGCACTACTGAAATGTTCGGGACGCCAGGGTTGGGTAGCCTGGCTTCCAGAGGCAGTCCTCTATTGGCCAGGAAGAAAGGTTGGGCATGAAGGTTTCATGACCCTAGGAGTTTGACAGGTGGAAACTTCGTAGTGCATTGTCTGCTTTAAAAAAATACACATGTGCCAGCTTAAATAAAAGTGCTCAAGTCGAGTCCCGCTACCAACCATACATGGAAGAGAGAATATTGGATTATATCTTTTTTCCTCTAATGCCTATTGCCTACCTTTTCTCCTCAAATGAACATGTAGTCCTCCTCTCATATATCAGCCCAGTATTTTTATACCAGAAATTTTAGGGTCAAGTGCCTGAAAATGGAGTGGGCAAAGAGCATTACTCCCAGGCATGGATGGGCGTGTGTACGTGAGCGTACGTTGTCTTGGGGTGGTGTTGAGCCTGCTCGTCAGCTCCCATGGCTCGTGTTGTAGATGTATGTGGAGTTTGCGACCTTGGGTTCTAGAGCTGCACTGCCCAGTACGGTAGCCAGCAGCCACAGGTGGCTGTTGAGCCCTGAAATATGGCTAGTCTGAGTTAAGAAGTGCTAGAAATGTGATACACATTGCCAGATTTTGTATGAAATTGTTTTTCCTGTAGTATTTCTTATACTAATTCCCTGCTGAAAGTGTACTTAGGGTATATTGGGTTAAAATATATTCTAAAGGTGATTTCACTGTTTCTGCTTTTTTAACGTGGCTACTGGAACACAGAAGCTCTGTGCTTGGCTTCCAGCATGCTGTGGGGCGGTGCTGCTCCAGAGGGTAGCATCCCATTCTGGTCCTCATACCCTTTGCTATTGCTTATCCTTGTCACCTTCACCCAGTGTCAGCAGGTTCAGTTCAGTGCTGCGGGTATCTGCGTTCTTTTTGTTTGTGAAACACTGTGCTAGCAGCTGCTGGGGTCCCTGAGACGTAGGCAGCACCGCCCCTATGCTGGGGGACTGTCAGCCTCTCGTAGGGACGGGGCAGCTGCACATGGCTTCCAGGTTGGGGTCCAAGTCATCAGCTCAGTATGCAAAGCCAGGTTGCCATAGTTCTGGGTATTTATTGGACAGGCTGATTTTATTAAAAGAAGCCTTATTATTTATAATTACTAGTAATTTTTAACATCACATATTTTAAATAGGAAACGAAATGACAAAATAGAATTACTGGTGGGTTGTATTGCCGAACTTTCAGAAATTGAGGAGAACATGCTACTTAGACATGGAGAGAACGACTTCAGTGTCATGTATTCCACAAGGAAAAACTGCGCTCAGCTCTGGCTCGGTCCTGCCGCGTTTATAAACCATGGTAAGCGCTGTTGCTCAGTGTTGGCACTGGTGTGGGCAGTACTGCTAGTGACCGTGTCAAACGGAGCACGGCCTCTGTCTTCCTGCAAAGGAAGGAGGGTTGGAAATGTGACCCCCACACAGAGTTACGAAAATAAACATTCCTATAGTTTAACTTGAAACCTAAACTACTTCTATCAAAAGTTGTAAAATTACATGGAAAGCCTATTTCAGATTTCTGTAATTGTTCGTGTTTCAGATCTTATCAGCAGTTAATTGACTTTATCTTTTGGACATTTTTCAGATTGCAGACCTAACTGTAAGGTAAGCATAACATTTTTTTATCTCAAGTATTCAGTTTCTGTTTCAAGTTCAAGTTTCTCAGGGAGTTAATTTTATTTCAGTTTGTGTCAACTGGTCGGGACACAGCATGTGTGAAGGCTCTCAGAGATATTGAACCCGGAGAGGAAATTTCTTGTTACTATGGAGACGGGTTTTTTGGAGAAAATAATGAGTTCTGCGAGTGTTATACTTGTGAAAGGTAAAGTACTAAGATGTTCAGCTTTTATATTCTTTTAACCACCTGATGATTATGGGCATTAAATCACATCATCATCTCATTATAAAATAGTCTTTTACAATCTGTAGCATCACACCCAGTACAATGTGCATGAACAAAGTCAGAGGGTACAGAACTGTTTAGGGGTGCTGGCATCTGACTCTTTAAAATCTTATTATCATCCACTATTATTCTTATGAGTGGATCAGAATTCAAATGTTCTTAGGGAGAGAATGGGAAATAACCTTACACGCACGCACACACACATACACACTGTCAGGGTAGAGTTGCCCCAAAAGTGGAAGGTGAAGTCCAGCCACTGACAGTCATGTAAAAACCCTGACGTTGTCTTGTGTCCTCTGGAATTTTTATGTTTGGTTGCACATACTCTTCATAATTCTTAAGTTCTGTCACTTAGTGAGGACCCTCTCTGTGTGACCCATCAGGATTCTGAAGTCCTTGTAGAAATGCCCCAGATCTGCCTTAGCAGGCCTGCTTGATCACACCCCTCGTCTGGTGACTTCTGTCTACCAGAGCTCACCGAGGCGGCTGCGCACGCCTGTCTGGGCCAATGCTGCAGGAGAGCTCCCTCACGGGGCACTACAGACGTGCATGGGCCACACGGCGGAGCAGGCCGGGATTCGCTGGGCCCATTTCACGTACTTTGCACGGGGCTGAACACCATTTACCCTGACTCATTCGGTCCTCACAGCCGTCCTGGGAGAGAGAGAACTAGTAATGTGCCCATAGTGCAAGTTCAGAAATTTCCGTGTCTGAACCCAGGTCAGCCTAACCTCAGGGCCGTCCTCCTCTCACCTCCATAGAGCTTTTGCAGACACGAGCACAGGTAGCCGGTAGTGCTGCGTCTCCTCTTAAAACACCCCACCTTCAGGCAGCCAGGCTCGGGAGCGGCGGTGGGCTCCCTAGAGGCCCCATTTTCTTCTTCTGGGTAGCCAGAGGTTCCTCCCTGTGTTGGGGTGGGAAGATAAAACTTGTCTTTTTCTATATAAAGAAAAGAGTTTAAACATTAGTTAAATCTTAGACCAGTCCATGTTTAACCCATGAAGTATTTAATTATAGTTTAATAAAGCTTTCGGATCATTTTCTAAAGACAGCGTGGTTAGGTAGCAGTTAGTGCCTCATTTGTGCTTATGTCAGTAACTTCAGAGAAATTATTTAATAGTTTTTATTGTTCCAAAAGACAGATCTTCTTTCATATAACCTACATTTCTTACACAGAATTTCAATTAGGATTTGTTTGTGTCTGACATTAACTAAGTAATGACTTAATTCATGGCAATTTTCTGGGGTTTTCTTAAATTCCATAATTATTAATAATTCAGTAATGTAGTGTTAAATTGTGAGAATAAAGCTAGAGCATACTTAACGGGTGGTTTATTTAAGCTACAATTTAGACCTAATTATTGTATCAACCAGCTTGGAAATTGAAGAATTAATTAATTATATTTATCTACATATGAAATTCTATAGGGTCCAATAGTTTCTTATGGGTAATTAACTGTTGACAATAGTCATCATTTGTTCTGCTATTTTAAGTCCAGAGTTTTTTAGTGTTTATTTTATATACATATTTAATTTCTTTTGAGAGTCCTAAGCTTGGTAAATTTCCAGTGATGATTGAGGCCTCATCATTTCAACACATCTGTTGATCTGATGTGGCCACGTGCCCTTAGCAGCCAAGGTTATTATAAATAAGTACACTGTTTGTTTAATGTGTGCTGTTTTCTCTTTCAGACGGGGAACTGGTGCTTTTAAATCCAGAGTGGGACTGCCTGCGCCTGCTCCTGTTATCAATAGCAAATACGGACTCAGAGAAACAGATAAACGTTTAAATAGGCTTAAAAAGTTAGGTGACAGCAGCAAAAATTCAGACAGTCAATCTGTCAGCTCTAACACTGATGCTGATACCACTCAGGAAAAAAACAATGCAAGTAAGTAAGGGAGGTTGGATAAGCATATCTTTTTTTTTTTCTTTTTAGTGTTTTTTACACTATTTGCTTTCTAAAGCATGCTTCAATAGTTTGGATCTTTTAAATATTGAGAGGAACTCTGGGACTCATACTCTGCAGCAGCACTGCAAGATTCTAGAGATAATTTGAGTACAAGAGCAGTCTATCCCACCTCCAGATTCAATACGGTTTTCTGGACAGAATTGTCTGCTTTTCTTGATTACTTGGTAACTGGATGTTTAGTTCTTCATCATATGTTCCAGGCTCACCACGTGTTTGAGAGAAACATTTTCACGGTGTTAGTTTTATTATACGTATGTCGTTAGGTCCTACGAGAGAGAAGACAGAGGTGGACTCCCACAGGCACACCTGTGCTTCCGTGCCTGGCCAGTCTGTTAGGATGGATCGTGGATGTGGAAGTTTGTAGCTTCTGGCTCTAAGGCTTCACTTTTTGCTACTTACTTGCTTTTTTTCCCCAAACAAACTACCCAGTTTACTAAATCACCAGTTACCAGACTCAGAATTGTGATAAAGGAGCATTTTAAGTGTCACTGTACTCTGACATGTGGTATTAGCCACTACCAAAAGTACCAAGAGAGGTGAAAAGGAGAAAGCAGCAAGCTTTGAGATACCAGTTGTGTGTGGTGGCAAGACCTAATGGAACTGGAAAAGGAGAGAATGAAGAACAAAGAAAATGAGAAGAGAGCTCAAATGAGCCGAGACAGCACACGGTGTTTGTGGAGCTTCGTGAAGTCCTGGAGCCATTCTCATTGCTGCTGTTGGCCATCGGGGTAACACCAGTATCCTCGCGTCCCACAGAAGTAGGCCCTGTAGTCTGACTTCGTCTCCGACAGGAATAAAGTTTGCACGTTTTGACTTGGTGATTCCCACAGCATGCCTGTTTTGGCACTCTAAATCTCCATAGATCCTTCTTAGCACCTAAGTGCCCTCTGAGATCTGGTTATTTTAGGCTCTTCTCCCTACCTTCAGGTGTTTTCAGCCCAACACTTGAGTACTTCCCGCCCTTCCCGAAAATCCCAAAGGAAAGAGAGGATGTCTCCCATGATGGCGAACACCCCTGCTGGGAATTCCTGACTCTCCCTGCTACTGGGAGTCAGAGGCCAGACGTAAACTCTAGTGTTAGGCAGTACTGTGCCTGTTCCATTTGTGACATCCAAAGTGAGCGAGAGCCAGCAGTTGGTCCGCCATTCGCTGTTGACTGTTGGTTCTGATAATAAATGCACCACAATCAGTGTTCGTTTTCAGAGTCTGGTTTCTTGTTGAAGCAGCAGACTTGTGAAACCCGTTTTTAAATGTATGCATAGCAACACATTGGAGCGGCCGGCCACGTCTCTGTCCACATTGCGTGGCTCTGTGACGTTCATGGGGTGTTTGTGTTTTTGTGCATTAACTGTATTTCTAGTATATAGACACTGAGCTCAGTACACTGGTTATTTTAGAAGATTGGGAATCTGATATTTTGTGGAAGGTGTTGAGTGTACTACCTACCCTGGGATCATTGGAATATGTATTAATAAACCAAATACTCACTAAAAGCCTGTTAGCAGTTGAAGAGCTACAGAGTTGTAGGAGACTTGGGCCCCTCCCTTGGGGAGCTTACGCCTCAACTCCAGGATGGGCCGAGCGCACAAGGAACGAGGAAGGACAGACGGAGTGTTTTTGCAGAAAAAGCCGCCATTTTCTTAAGTTTGGAGGGAATGAGGAATCCCTCTGAGCTGTAGTCTCAGCATTGCTGCTAGAAATGCAGCTACGGGGAGCTGCTTGCTTTATTCAGCTTCCTTTCTGCAACATGATTGTCTTGAAGTAGTTCAAGGGTTGGTGTAACTAACTCTGAGGGTCAGGAGGCAGAGTTGACAGGCATGGCTCAATGCTCCGAAGGAGCTAGAGGCTTAGTCCCGTCGTCGCCGAGGCCATCAGACACTCAGCCGTGTTCAGAGCCTGTCATGTGTTCTTTTAGGCTGTGTTTCTTTTGGTGTCTGTGGCTTGACTGTACCCTCTGCCTGTTTGAAAGAAAGACTTTTTGGAACTGCGGCTGGTAGCAAAGCAGAGCTGCCTGAGCCTTTCTCCCAAGGGCGCTGGGCAGACATTGTGTGGGCAGGTTTGGAGCACTTTCTCCACGCGTAGCTGCCCATATGTATCCTGCACTTTGTCTAGAATTCAGCAGTGACAGAGGAACTGCTTCCTATGAATAGCATGTTCATTGTTTTTAAAGAAACATTCCTGCCTAGTCAGAAGAAAACGTGTTTCTTCCTTCTGTGCAGATCCTTTTTTGAAAGGTGTCATGAGAGGCACATCTTGACTGCTTTAGCATCCAGAGAAGAGACGAGAAACCCATTTCCACAAATGCAGTCCGCAAGCTCGGGATAGAATGCTGTTATTGGAAGGTTCTGGTTATTCAGGCTCCTTGTGCCTCAGTGGCGGGGCCACTCCCCATAGTCAGTGCTGTCCTACGGATGTGAGTCACTGCAAATGCCACAAGCCGGTGCAAGGCGCAGAGGACTCAGAACAAGCTTATCTTAACTAAGGAAGGCCTGAGCTGCCGGTAGTGGATGGGCTCGTTCTCTCGCCTGTCACAGGTATCACTGATGGATCTGAATGGTCTTTTCTGTTTAGCCTGCAGGCTGCTTCGGAGTCCTTTCCACAGGCCTGTTCCAGACAGCGGTGCCCAAGGGAAGCTGCTTGGTGTGCCTGGTGAACCACTTGACCTAAAGTCTCTAGCAAGCTTGTCCAACCTATGGCCCATCGCAAATTCATAAACTCTCTTAAAACATCATGATTTTTTTTTTTTTGCAACTTAATTTTTTTTAACTCATCAGCTACCATTAGTGCGAGTATATTATATATGTGGCCCAAGATGGTTCTTCCAGTGTGGCCCAGGGGAGCCACAGGGTTGGACACCCCTGCTCTAAAGCCCTGTGGAAGGTTTTCTGGATCCTCAGGCTCTAAAGGTGTCAGCTGTGTGTGGGTCTCGTATGACCGTGGTTCCTGGTGCATTTCTGGGGCTCTGCCGCTTACAAAACTTGCACATCGTTTTGCTGCTCTCGTGTCTGGCTCTTGTTCTCGATGCCCACACAGGGCTGCCTTAGGACTTAGAAGACATAACCCTGATGGCCATGCCATGGGTCCTTTACCCATGAGTTTGTACCGTGATAACTCTTGCATACCTTAGAAACAGTCAAATAGGGTTCTTAAAAAAGTGGAGTCTTGAGCCATGGGGCTCAGTTCAAATCCCATCTGTGCCACTTAAGATGGGCGCTCTTAGGCACGTGGGTTTAGTGAGCTTGGTTCTCACAGGCGTATGGTAGCTCTTCAAAGAATTCTTGTCAGGATTGAGGTCATACTTATTGGGCCATTTGCACAGCACCTGCTGTGTACTGATTGCTAAACACGTGTACCCCCACCTGAGATTACTGCCTGGGTATGTGCATTTGGGATTTGTCCTAGCCATTCCACTCCTGTCAGAATCCTCAGTCTCTTCATAGACTTCTGGTAGTTGGCTGCTGTGGCCACTGTCTTCCTCCTTGAGCCTGTCGTGGACATTTTCAGAGTACCTCAGGGGTCTTGTGGCACTCTGGGGGACAATGAGGACCTCTCAGCGCTTCACTTGCATCTCAGTCACTGTGCTTGCACGCCTCTTGCCTGGCTTGTCTGTGTCTTGTTGGACCTGTGACTTAATAAGCAGACCTTTTAGCTGGGCTTTTGATGGGGTCACACTTTGAGACCAATGAGAACACACTGGCACATATGTAAACATGTGAGGTCTCTGTTGAAGCAGTACATAGCACCAAACACTGACCCTTCTGTGCTGTTTAGAACACTAAGCACACTAAAGTGCTGTGTCAGTGGTTCACTGCAGTCAGCTAGCAATGACTGGGAAGGGGAGGTGGGCGTGAGAGAGCCCAGATTCAGAGTCGCCATACAGTGAGACTCATCGAATGGATGAAAATAGGTGCCCATGTGAGAGGCTCTCAGGTGTCAAGAGATACATGCGAGAAGACAGGCTCCCTGAGAGAAGCGTTTCCCAAGCTGAATCTGAAAGGGGGAGGGGAAGTCAGCAGGTGCATCATAGTCAGTGCAGGGGGCATTTTATAAAGGAAGATAGGGGGATAGGTGTAGGACTCGGATAAGTCAGGTTTATCATGGCTGGAGTAGAAGATGGGGAGAAGGGATAGGACCACAATTTTAAACTTTCAACTTTATTCTTAGGGTGTTAGATTGTTGAAAAGTTTAAAGCTCAGGACTGACATGGCACACTAGGAACATTCTTGTGGCTGCATGGTGGAGAATGGTGTCTTGGTGAAGCCGTCGGAGAGGTGGATGCTGGTACTAGAGTTCAGGCAGGAGACTGGCATTGGGAATGAGAGAGCTCAGCAGTTCCGTGACACTGCAGGAGTGCACCCACGGGTGGTCGATGGGGTCAGGCAGTTAGGGGAAGCAAGCGCCAAGGGTGACCCGACCCGTCTCCCCCGTTTCTCCCTGGGCAGCGGGGTGGATGGTGGTGGTGGTATTGACCAAGATGGAGAACTTAGAGAAGCAGTTGTAAGGCTCGATGCTGAGTTCAGTTTCAGCCGTTCACTGGGACAGCCGCAGAGCGTAGTCCAGGTGCCAGTGGGCCTTCGGCAGTCATGGATCTGTAATTTGAGAGAGAGCCCGCCTAGAGAAAGTGGTTCGGGAACTGCCCGCAGGTCCATGGTAGTAGCGCTCAGGAGGTGATGCGGTTCTCCCGCAGACAGTGTGGTTTCCCCGGGGGGGGGGGGGGGTTCCCAAGGGCCTAGCACAGCCGAGGCCTGAAGAATGTGGTCTGAGGGCCAGACGGAAGGACATTGCCCGCTCTTGTGGGCGGCCGAGGTGAGAGGGCTTTAAAGGGAAGCAAATGGTTAGGTGTAAGGACTGAGAAGTGTCCACTGCATCTCATGAGCAGGAGGTCGGCAGAGGCTGTCTGATTAGGGGGACAGGTTGGATCCAGATTTTGAACTGCGGTCGAGGATATGACGTGTATGTGATTATTACACCAGGCTGAGTGCAGGTACGAAATGAGAGTGGGGTGAGAGAACGGGAGAATAAGGTTGAGAAGCACTAAGCTCGGCCTCAGAGTGGTCCTTGAAGAGGCACCGGCTGAGCAGGGGCCCACTGCAGCCACGTGTGAGGAAGCTGAGCCCAGAGCACCGAGCGCCGCGGCGCACCCGCTTCGACCAGCGCACCTGCGGAGCCCGGCGTGCGCGAGGCCTCGGAGGCCGAGGAGACACCTTTAGCGAAGGAATTCCCCGAGTGTCCGTGCATGTTAGAAACAGTTTATAGCAAGTTCTGTGTAACTCCAGGTCACGTGCATCAGCTCTCGCATTGAGTGGCATCCACACTTGACTCCTCCTGTTCAGAAAGCAGGGGGCCTCTTTGGTGGCAGCACACACAGACCGGCCTGTGCTGGCTCAGTAAGGGGACCTCGTCCCTTGGGACTCTGCGGGATTGGGCACCTCCAGGCCGTCGGTGAGCCTGTCGTCCTTAGCACAGGGCTTCTGTTCCAGGTGGCGCGATCGTTTTGGAATGCTTCTTACTCGTTCTTTGTCCTCTCGGTAAAATCTGACTAATCGTGACTTACTCGCTTAGCCTCGCAGAAGGGACAGCAGTCACCCTGGCAACCCTCAGGCCTACAGTACAGCGACGGCTGTCGGGCAGTGTGCTGAGCTGACCCAGTCATTGGTTTTTATTCTCCCCGTTTTCTGGTGCGAGATGGTGATTACTAGTTTGGTCATCTCAGTTCCCCTAGTGAGTGATTTAAAGGGGTGGTTTGCTGGGGAAGAGGCCTTCAGGTGGGGAATGTGGGGGACTAAGTAATTGAGAAATTGGCTCATGTAAAACACTAAAAAAATAGGTACAAATGTCAACGCAGAGGAAAAAAACAGTTTTCTGAAAGTCAGTGGCGAGGTCAGAGGCTCCCTGGGGCCATAGATAAGCCCTCTGAAAAGCCATTTAACTGTGCTGTTAGTTCTCAGGTGGCTGCCCCAGTAGGATCGTTGTGACCTTTCTGTGGCCTGTCCGGAGGAAGGAAGTCGGATCTGCGTTTGTCCTGAGGGCCGCTTCCCTCTCCCAGTGTGGCTGTCGGGGGGCGGTTCTGGGAGGGCCGGGCGAGAGGTCCGCGGGCGCCCCCAGCGCTGCAGGGAGCAGCTTAGCAGAGTGCACTTCTCTTTGGGTCACTGTCTAATGGGAGGTACCTGGTTCTTGGCACCCCTTTTTCTTGTTTGAAACCATTGTGATAGAATTTGTCTCTTCACACCCATTAGAAGTGTATTTCTGTTCTGTACTGTCAAGTGATATACTCACTACTTTGAGTTCGTGAGTAATGGATTCTGAAAAACCTATGAAAAATGATTTTAAGAAGAATGTAGGGGAGTTCCCTGGTGGTGTAGTGGCTAAAGCTTCGGCGCTGTCAGTGTTGCAGCCTGGGTTCGTTTCCCAGCCAGGGGACTACCCACATAAAAAAAAAAAAAAAAAAAAAAAAGAAGAATGTGTGGGGAAAAAACTGATTTTTCCTTAGCTTTACTTCAAGTCTTTTATGTGGTAAAATACTGAATCAGAAAAGGAAATACTTAGTTTGGGCCATTGTCATGATAGAGCCCTTGCTGTGCTCAGAGCTCTTTAATCACCCAATGACTCAACAATGAATGGGTGCTCGATAAATTAAAGGCAGAAATTAGAAAGAAAACATGAAAGAAAACAGTGCAGGGAATGGTCACGTGCTGGCGGACACGGACCTGGGGGGCTGTCCCCCACATGTTCGTGTAATCAAAGCGTGGCATAGCCGAGCGTCTGGGGTGGGCCTGGCTCTGTGGACAGTACTGTGTTACCGAGGCTGTTTTTCATCTTTTTTTTTTTTTTCTTTTTAAACCTTGCAGCTTCTAGCCGAAAATCTTCAGTTGGCGTGAGAAAGACGAGCAGGAGCAGAGCATTCACGCGGCAGTCCCTGTCACGGCTCCCGGCCTCTTCCACCTCTACCTCATCCCAGCTAGCTCACAGCAATAATGCCAGGGCACCAAAGAGACTGAAGAAGCCTGCAAAGCCTTTACTCTCTAAGATAAAATTAAGAAATCATTGCAAACGGCTAGAGCAGAAGAGTGCTTCAAGAAAACTCGAGATGGGAAACTTAGTCCTGAAGGAGCCGAAAGTCGTTCTGTATAAAAACCTGCCCATCAAAAGCGAAAAGGGGCCGGAGGGGCCCACACCAGCGGCCGTGGCTGGTGGGTGCTTGACGAGACACGCAGTCAGAGAGCACAGACAGGGCTCTGGGCGCGGTGCTGCTGTGCACGGGGAGGGCGCGCCCGGCACCTACACTACCAGGCGGTCCATGCGGACGAGGACGAATCCGAAGGAGACCTCGGATGTCAAGCTGGAACCAAATACGACAGATGGCTTTGAAAACGGCTTGACGGAACCTTGCCCAGACCGTGGTGAGCACCCAACACCTGCGATGCAGGAAGCAGGGCCGGCTCATGAAACGGCCCAAAAGGGGGGAGCAAAGTGTCCTAAGAGCGACAGCAGCATCGTGAGAAAGAAGTCACGGCCAGGAAAACTCGGGAAGCAGTTGGCAAAAGCGGAGGACTGCACGCCACTGCGTGACAGCCCTGGGCAAGCCGTCGGGGTGCCGGTTGTGACGGGGTCCCTCCCTGACCAGGGCGAGCACAGCGACGCAGAGGGTGTGCCCGGGAGCTATGTGGACTGGGCCCCTTCACCTGTTGATGGTTCAGTTGTGACGTCAGATAGCGTCAAAACAAAAGACGGCTTCAGAACTGCAAAGAGTAAAAAGAAGAGGCGAATCACAAGGTACGATGCACAGTTAATCCTGGAAAATAACTCCGGGATTCCCAAACTGACGCTTCGCAGGCGCCACGACAGCAGCAGCAAGACAAATGACCAAGAGAGCGATGGGATGGGTTCTTCCAAAATAAGCATCAAGTTAAGTAAAGACCATGAAAATGACAGCAACCTCTACGTAGCAAAGCTCAATAACGGATTTAACTCAGGATCAGGCAGCTCCACGAAATTAAAAATCCAGCTGAAGCGGGACGAGGAGAGCAGGGGGCCGTACGCAGAGGGGCTCCGTGAAAATGGGGTGTGCTGCAGTGACCCGCTGTCCCTCCTGGAGTCGCGGATGGGAGTGGGCGAGTACGGTCAGTACGAGGAGGGGAGCACGGACGCCGCCGCCTCCTCCGAGGGGGACGGGGACGACGACGAGGACGACGACTTCGAAGACGACTTCATCCCTCTCCCCCCGGCCAAGCGGCTGCGGCTCATCGTTGGGAAGGACTCCATAGACATCGACATCTCTTCCAGGAGAAGGGAGGACCAGTCCTTGCGGCTTAACGCGTAGGCCCCCCGCTCATGGTTTGACCTGGGACGGCCGCTTTAACCAAGTAAAGGGCCCCAGCCCTGCGCCCCTCAAGCGGAGCTCGGCCGCAGCAGCACTTCCCGACGCTTCGCTGCTCGGCAGAGCACTGTGCACAGCGCGCAGCGTGCCGGCGCCCAAGTCTGACGTGTGCAGGTTCTTACTGTGCTTTCTAAATAGCCTTCTTACGTGCAATTCCGAGTCAGAGGTAAACGTTGTAAAATAAAGGCTCAAGCAAAACTGTACGGTGACAGCAACTTTCCACCCAGGACGGTGAAGACAATAATGTGGCTACACAATTTTTTAAACTTTAAGAGCACCCACTGGCTCTTTAATATATGACTCAAAACTTAAATCATAGTGGCAGCATATTAAGGTTTTCTAGTATATGCTAATATCACCAGCAATGACCTTTGGCTTTTTGATTTATTTGCTAGATGTTTCCCCTTGGAGTTTTGTCAGTTTCCCACTGTGCTGGCCCAGGCGTCCTGTTCGTGGCCTTGGTTAAGTAGCAGACCATCACTTGGGAGTCCAATTGGTTTCTTTAAAGAAAAAACAACAAGTACAATTACACGTGTGACAGCGCCACCTTTTCAGTACATTGTATGTGCGAGGGTGGCAGTGTGCCGGTGACAGCCACCTTTTCAGTACATTGTATGTGCGAGGGTGGCAGTGTGCAGGATGAGTTTCGATACAACCTATTTATTGCTTGTCATGTAAATTAAAGACCTTGTATTTAACACTTTTCAATCCTTTTAGATAAAATTGTTCTTTGCAAGAATGATTGGTGCTTATTTTTTCAAAAATTTGCTGTGAACAATGTGATGACAACAAGCAACATTTATCTAATGAACTACAGCTATCTTAATTTGGGTCTTCAAGTTTTCTGTTGCACTTGTAAAATGCTACAAGGAATATTAAAAACCTCTATTCACTTTAACTTATAATAGTTTATGAAATAAAAACATGAGTCACAGCTTTTGTTCTGTGGTAACCTATAAAAATGTTGTCTTTGAAATTCAGTGTAAAGAACTGAAAACAATGTATATGTTGTAAATATTTGTGTGTTGTGAGAAATTTTTGTCATAAGAAATTAAAAGAACTTACCAGGAAGGTTTTTAAGTTTAGAAATATTCATGCCAATAAAATAGGAGATTATAAATATATAGTTTTAAGCACTGCATCAGTGGGAGTTCTTGGCTTATGTTAGTTTATGTATGAAAATAATCAGAGTTTTGACTATATTATCAATTAAACAAGAGTCAGATTTAATTTGTTTTTGAAGCACTTTGAGAAGAGAAATTAATTTTAAGTAACTTAATGAGCAAAATTTGATTACTACTTTATGTTCAATACCAATCTTTTCATTTCTCTGAATTGTTTTACAAATCATTGGACACAGAATTTGGGAATACGAGCCTGTAACAGGTGTTTGATGCCAGTGGGTCTCTGTTTCTGGGAAATGTGTACATGTCCTTTCGGATAGCCGGTGTTCCTAAGTAAAACCAACTTAGGGGGTTCGTGTAGTGTGTAGAAAAGTAGCCCAGGTTTTAACTATGAAGAGGAACCTGCAGAGAACGAGAAGTCCCGTGGAGAAGACCTCCGTGCGCGCCGTCGTTACGCAGTGACCCCTGCCGTTGTCCAGCTTGCTCACCACCCGCCCTTGCAGTTCCTTAGCACCATCGCCCGTAGGTTCAGGTAGAAATTTACAGTATTCCTGAGAGGTTCTTACCTTGGGGATCTCCTCTGCTCCTCGCGTTCTTCAGGGCGTCACCCCTGCGGCCTTGTGTCCTCGTCGCCTGTGAGCGGTGCAGTGCAGTCCCTCAGGTCCCCGTGTGGGAGCGCGTGGCAGGCCACCGTGCACGCACCCTCGGCCCGCTCCGCTCCCGCCGGAGTCCTCGCCTCGCGACGCAGGGCAGCCCCCACGGTCTGTCCCGGGGCACTCGGGGCACTGACCCGACCCCGTCCAGTCCTCACGGTGCCCCTGTGTAGACGGCTGAGATCGAGCCGCTGAGGGAGGTCACGCTCAGACCCTGTCTGGGAAGCGCCAGAGAGCAGAGGGCCACCTCTCCTCCCCACCTTAGTTGGAGCGAGCTGCCAGGGGTCAGAGGTTTTGGAACACCGAGCAGAGCCATTTCAGGAACTTCCGTCTCAAGGAAGGCGTTGCCCACTGCGCTCCGGCCGTCGGCTTCCTCCCGTAACTTACTCGGTGACGTTCGCGTCCGCTGTGCCGCGGCCCTGTGCTCTGAGGCTGACCTCCCCGTGGGTCTGAGCCGTGACACTCGGCGGCAGTCCCGGCCTCGGGGCCCGGCGGCCCCTGCTGACGCCTTCCAGGGGGACGGAATTGCCGTTTGTAACGTCGTCGGGGGCCTGGGAGCTGGCCAAGCTGGGCTGCGGGAGGCGCGGGCGGGCGGGCGGCCCCACGCACCGGTGTGGGAGAGGCCAAGCGAACTCGCGCGCGCGGCCCGAGCTTATGCAACGATCGGGAGAGACGCCGGCGTTGTAAGGGTTAGGAAGTGATCCTAGACGTATCTGTAAAGGATCCCACTTGCAGTCATTTTTCAAACTACTGTTTTAAATTGTTTTGCTGAGTTGTAATACTTTTGAGATACAATGTATTCCTTGTACTGAAAGAATGAAAAAAGGACTTTTTCAGCATTTGAGGTAAGTTCTTTAACGTTTCATTAAAAACATTTTTTACAAATATTTTGTACATGCACTTGCAGTATTGAGGTTAATCATTTTAATAAATTCGGAAATTCAAACAGTTTGGCCGGTGTTCACTGTATCCCAGCGGAGAAGATCCAAGTCGTGGTGTTCCCCCACCAGGTTTCTAGTTAAAGTGGAATTTGTAAAACCAAAGTCTAAAGCGGTTCGGCACCTACGAGTTGGGTTCTCAGAGCCCTGGTCTTTCACGTGCTTCTGGATTAGGACATTTCGCCAGTCCGTTCAGGGGGGAGAGGACTCCTTCCCTCAACGGGGAGGCTGCTTTCAGCGTCACGGCCCCTCAGTCCTGAACCCAGGAGGGCTTTTGCAACCCAGTTGTTCATGGGTCCTGATTCCTCGGTCCTCCCCTCACTGCGCTGGACAGGACTGGCACAGCCGGTACTGGCGGGGCCCCTCTTTCCCCGTTACTGTAGCAGAACCCCGTTGGAAGAGGAGGAGGTGCGACTGGCGTAGGAGTCAGGGACCGCGAGTGGGCCTGGGCAAGGCGCGCTTCCCCCGGTGTCCCCGGCCCAGCACCTGGGAGTCAGCGTGGACGCCTGACCCCATGGCCCGTTAAGCTTCCGGGCGAGCAGCGTCCCCTCGCGGCGGTCGGGGTGAGCAGTGCAGACCAGACGGGGAAGCACTGGCGTCCTGGTTCACGGACGGGCACCCAGAGCCGGAGTCCCAGTGTGAGAAGGGCCACCAGGAGGGAGGCGCGCAGGCTGTCCTCGGGCCTCTCACGCAGGGTCTCGGGTTGTCTCTCTGAAACGGGTCGTTCCCTTCCAATAACCTATGACACCCCACCGCCTGCTGCCCAGACCCCTGTGTGATTGGTTTCAAATGCCAGCGCTGTCACTTCACACCGTCATGTTTGCTGCAGAGCCCAGTGGCGCTCAGCAGGCTGCCCACCTCGGGGGCACTTTGGGAGCCCCCCAGGGTTACGGTGAGCGCGACCCCGGCACGCAGGGGAGAGTGAGAAGGTCTCCAGCCGCCTTCTCGGACGTCGAAAGAGCTTGGGCTTTGCTTGTGTTTGCTGGGGCGCCCAGAGGAAACGTGCGTTTGAGGCTCCAGCAGGACAGGCGTGGCTGGGCAGGCTGGGGCGGGGGTCCCACCCAGGCCGTGCCCCCCGCCCTCTGCGGCTCCGTCACGCGTGCTCTCGTGGGGCGTTAAGCGTATGTTTGTGCAAACGGTTGGAAACCCGCTCACCTGGGGGACAAGCCGGAATGCAGGCTCGCAGCCACGGCTTCAGGATGTGACCAGATCCTGTTTCCTTCTCGTCAGATGTGGCTTTCTGCTCAGTCGCAGTAGATGGCGGCTTCTGTCTTTGGGGGTACGCACCCTGCCGGGTCTGCTCTGCTCGGGGAGCAGAGCGTTGTGGGGTCAGGCACACCAGGGGGGGGCTGGCAGGGAAACAGCAGATGGGGTCCCCATGTGACAGCTGAGCAGGCAGCACCGAGCGGCAGGCGGGAAGTGTCTCCAGTGTGTGTGGGGGGCGGGGGGTGGGGGGCACCATTCGAGTCTTCCTTGTGGACGTGAGGAGGGAGCAGGCGGGATCTAACCTAAGGCAGGACGGGCCCTGCCGACAGTCACGGGCGCCATCTCGCTGCTGCGCCCTGGGCCCAGGAGAGCACAGCCGGGGGGCACTGCCAGGAGGGACCCGCGCAGCCGCAGGGGCGCTGGCCGGGGGCGGGGGGCAGGCGCGGTCCAGGGGACACTCTGGACACCCTTAAAGGGACGAGCTGGGGGAGCCGCTGACCGGGAAGGTCTCGGGGACAAGTTCCAAGAAGGGAAGTGGGGAGTCAGTCAGAGCCCGGGGAAGGAGGGGCGCCCTTAGGAGCACAGGTGCGGCCCCCTTGGTACCAGGGGGGGGTGTGCGGGGGAGCCAGCTCCAGGAGGAGGGTTTCGATTTGGTAAAAGCAGGAGGCGAAGTCACCTGAGAGTGAGCAGGAGAGGAGGGGCCCCAAAGGTTGAGGAGCACGAGGGAGACTGGAAACGGAGAGGGAAAGCACGCCGGCCACAGAAACCGAGTCTGATCCCTTACAGAGACCCTCACCGGTCACCAGGGCACCCGTCGGTGACGCCCGCGGCTAGCGGGCACCGTGGCAGGGCTGGGGGGTGTCGGCGTCAGGTGGGCAGGAGAGCCCTGGGGTGCGCGCAGGTCAGGGAGGAGACGGGGAGGCGGAGGGGCTCAGGCCTGCGGCGCTGCTGCGTCAGTGGTCAGCGGAGTCAGACGGGCAGGAGGTGGGGGCCCGAGGTGGGCTCTCGGGGGTCGGAAGGGCTGCATTCACAATGACAGGTCCCCGAAAGGTCCTGGTTCGGGGTGACTGAGAAGGCGAACAGAACTGAGGTCACCCAAGATGACAGCTGACAGCTTTCACCGTGAGTCCTGGTCACCAAGCACCCGTGCCTGTGGCCAGACCGGAACTGAACCTGTGGGTTCCCGGGGAGAATCCGGCACCCCCTCGGGATGGTGGGGCACCTTGCGGAGCTGCCCAGCGAGGCTCCGGCGAGGGAAAGCTCTGGAACTGTGCTTCAGTGAGTCGGCCCGCCTGAGGCCACACAGCTTGCAAGTGGCAGAGCCAATCGTCAGTCCCAGATCCGGCTCCATGGCTCTGCCCTCTTGGGTCACAGGGCCCAGGGCCCCTGGGGCCACCGCGAGTTCCGGGGCCCCACCTGCGCCAGGCCTCAGTTTCCTACAGATTGCCTTGTGTGACAAAGAGCAATCACTGCTTTGTTTACTCCCATTTCCATGCAGTTGCGTGCGGCCAGGAGAACTGGGTCTAAAGGTCAGTGTGTGGGGCCACCCGCGGGGCCACCCCGTTAGTCACATATACACGGGGAGCTTGAAAAGTGGGCCGGGCGCCGCGCGGGTTTGCCAGGCTGCCGAGGGGCGTGCGCTCGTCTTTATCTGTAAAAGTGAGTCAAACACGAGGACGCCTCGGGACAGCAAAAGCAGAAGTCCAAGGTCTCCTCCAGCCCGGCCGGCTGCCGGAGCCACTGCCGGAGCCGTGACCCTTACACAAACGAAACCCAAACCCAGAGAAGGGACCGAGGCCGACCGGGACGTTCTTGGGTTGTTCCCTGCAATACGACTGTGGGCACCTTCAGGGCCGGGTCCTGTCGTTGTTGGAAGCTGTACGTACCCCAACAGGAGCGGGGTTCTCTTTACAGAAAGTGGATTCACGTGTCAGAGGCAGCAAGTTGCACTCCCGCTGCTGCTGCGCATTTAACTCCCCGGGCAGCGGGCTTGGGCCTTCGGACTCCATGAGAGCGGCCGCGCCGGGGGTGGGGTGGCGAGCTGGTGCCACTGGAAGTGACAGGGGACAGGCAGGCAGTTCCCCGCTCCCGCAGCCTACGGCAGGCTGGAGGAGACCCTCCCCTGGGCCGCGCTCGTCTGAAACAACAGGATGACGTTTATTTCCTCCTCCTGCCGGTCAGACGACATTTTTCTTCTTGGGGTGAGAGGGTGAGCCAAGCCCTGAGCCTTGCCGGCCCCCGAGTGGGCCGGAGCTGACCCAGGAAGCGGCCCGGTCTGTGGTCCTGGCTGGCGACGGGGGAGCCTGGCTGGTCCCCCTGCCCCGGGCTGCCTGGCGCTGGGCTGCGACGCCAACATGGGGTTCGAGCGGGGCCTTGGGTTTTTCTGCCCCTTCGGTGCTGACAGCATGGACGAAAAACGCTCCCCTCTCTAATCTCATGTCC
Organism: Lyroderma lyra; assembly: GCA_004026885.1. NCBI lineage: Eukaryota > Metazoa > Chordata > Mammalia > Chiroptera > Megadermatidae > Lyroderma > Lyroderma lyra. Next base: position 58,667 of record PVJL010008593.1, read on the forward strand.
TTACCCGTCAAGTGGGGCTCCAACACTAGCACGTAAGCCTGGGGCGGTTGAGGATTAAGTGACAGTACCAGTCGCGCCTTCTCATGGGGCCTGGCATCAGCAGGACTGCCACCTCGAACCCGTGCACGGCAGCCCGGACCCTCACGGGCCTCCTCTGCTGCCTCTGACCTCTGCCCCTCCAGTGGACGGCCGCCCAGTTGGCCTTACGCACTCCTGCGTCCCACTGTTGACACAGACAGAAAACGAGTCCAGTTCTGGTTTCGTCTGGCCTGTGCCTCCGCTCACCGGAGGACACTGCACCATCCCTCTTCCCCGCCTACTTGCACGGGTCTTTCCGGACTCATCTGCTCCTTCACCACCTCCCCTACGTGAGCACCTTGGACTCTCAAGAGGCACAGGGGCCACAGGAGTGGCTCCTACCCAGCCCTCCCGGTCACAGACACACAGAGCGAGGAGGTGTGGCAAACGCTTGGCCAGATGTGTGTGACCCGCCTCGTCCCCACCCGCCTCACTGAGGATGTAGTGCAGCGCCACGAAGCGTGGGCACGGGCCTGGCACACGTGAGTGCCCCATCACTATTGGTTGCTTGGATTTCCTGGAGTCTTCTTCCAAAGGCCGTGCTTTTCTCAGACCCAGCCCCTCCCCAGCCTCCTCCTGGCCACCAGCCCTGTGGTGACCCAGCCGTCCCGCAGGCCGGAGAAAGAGGGCCAGGCCTCTCACTGACCCCGGGGAGGGACAGCGCCTTGCCGGGGGTCGCGCAGTGAGTGGGAGGCAGAGGTGGGTGGGACCTGCACCCCGGCAGTACTAAGGGCCTGAGCCCCCCCTGTGGGCAGTGGGAGGCGGTGCCTAGGCAGGGCTGCTCTGTGCTCCAGTGGCCGCTGCTGTTGACATGTGATAGCGCGTGTGTTTGCTTAGCCTGAGCCACTCATCAAAGGGGTTAATGTTCAACCCCCTCCAGCCCCTGGAGCTGAGCCGTGAGACTGTCGCCAGCCCTGGGGCCCCAGCCTTCCTCCCAGAGACAGCGACAGGAGTCACGTGTTGCCTTGGAGAGCGCCAGGTGAAGGCTCCATGTGTCTCTCCGGGGTCTTCGGGGACACCAAAGGCCAGCAGGCTGGGTTCCTCACAGCTGCTCCAGAGTGGGAGTGTCACCATAAGGCTCCATCACATTGGGCTGGAGGCCTGGTGGGTTGTGGCTTGAAGTATGGGGGTGGGGCTGGTCAGCAGCCCTGGGCTCACTTGGGTTAGGGGGTCTTTGCTTGGTTTTCTCTCTGCCTGGACACTCTCTCTGCCCCGGCCCTGACCTGAGCAGCTCCTGTAACCCCTCAGATCTCCATGCAGGTGTCACCTCCCCAATCCCCTCGGACCCTCACTCCCACCCCTATCTTCTCTTCACTTAGCCCTGACCCTCCAGCCGCATGAGACCTCTGGGGCCTGATGGACGCCAGACCCAGGGAGGCCAGGGCAAGCCACGGGCGGAGGAGGAAGGGCCTTCCTTCCTGCACGGAGGAGCCCTGGGGGCACTCGGCCTCGCTCCTCAGGCCTCCGGGCAGGGTTCAGGTAACCCTGAAAAGCCAAAGCCTCAGGCTGCCACCAGCCGTGGAGGCCCTAGGGCCAGTCTCTTCCTCCTTCCCAATGAAACAGGGAGCCCGGGAGGCCGTGCTGGGCAAAGGGGCTGTGCCCAGCCTGTGACCCGGACCACGTCATCCTGCCTCCAGAGAAAAGGCCAGAAGCCAGGACCAGACTGCGTGCTCCACGTTAGGCCTGCGACGTGGCCTGCGGTGTGGGGTGGGGGAGACTGGCAGCCAAGAGGGACACGATGGGGACAGCCACCTCTCTCACTTCCGCCTGCCGCAGCCTTGGGGCCAGGGGAGAGCAGTGGACCTGCAGGGAACACACTGGCCTCTGCCGGGCCCCAGGCACAGAGACCGCCGCATCCTGCGCATTCCCACGCAGCTCTCAGGGCTGGGCCCCCTGAGCACTGAGCTCAAAAACCCGGCCTCATCCGACCTCAAGGAACCTTCCAGATCCACCCCCGTACAGCCCAGAAATAGGGAAACTGAGATCCACGGAGGGGCCCAGAGAGTGCGACGCAGGTGTCTCCTCCAGGCTGACGGTTCTCAAGGGCGGGAAGGGCAAGTGTGCTCAGAAGAGGGGGCCACGCCGGGGGCACGAGAGGCAACAGGGCACCCTTGGCCACCACTGAGACGAGGAAAGGGAGGGCTGAGGTTGCGGGATGCCCAAGGGAGACGAGCGGCCTGGGGGCAGCCCCACCCCACCTGCCAGGTGGAGCTCGAACCCAGCGCCACCCAGTCCTGAAGCTGCCCCCTCCGCCGCTGCTGCCACCCCGGTGCCCCATGGACAGCGGGCCCAGCGAGGACGCAGGCGGGCAGCTGGCACCCAGGCCTTGGCCAGCGAAGGGGCAGACGGGGCTGCTGTGTGGTGAGCCAGGCGGTATTCAGGGCACTAGGTCAGAGAAACCGGTGGTGGCATGTTATTGCCACGTGGCTTCCAAAGGCCTCCATGCCAGCCGGGTTGAGAGCAGCCTGCGAAGGTGGGCTGACCTTGAACTCCCTGGGCTTCAGCCCAGCCCCTGCTGCCACAGCTCCCTAGGGCTCTCTGCAGGGCCACTCACTCCGCGACTCAATGCATTCATTCACTACCTCATTCACTCATTTGTGGGGTGTTTGCTGAGCACCCGCTCTGTGCCGTGATCTACACTGGACACCAGGAAATCCCCCCGCCCTGGGGACTCCCTGCCCCCAGCCGGACAGACAGACAGACAGACACACACACACACACACACACACACAGACTGGTTGGGGCTCTTACGAGGGCAGTCCAGGGACAAGGGCAGTCCTGGGGGGCGGGGTGGCAGGCACAGCAGGGAAGGTTTCTCGGAGGAAGTGTCCTGTGAGCTGGGTTTTGAGGGAGGAGGAGGTGGGCGTGCAGGTGGGGAAGGGCCTCAGGAGCAGAGGCGCACCCCGCCTTTCACAGCGCCTGCTCACCCCCTCACTGACCGCAGCCTCTTCCCAGGGCTGTGAGCTGAGGCCTCAGACACGGCCCTCACTGGACACCCCCGCTTTCACCACTGGAGCAGCACCGCTGTAACAATCCATCGATGATCCTTCAGAAAGAAGAGGGGGCGGCCTGCGTGGGGCCGTCGGAGCACGCCGGCTCTGGGCTCGGGGCCCCCGCGATGAGCCTGGGCTCAGCCGCTCGCTGACTGCAAGGTGGGCCTCCGAGCCTCGTTGCCCTCACCGTGAAATGGGCGCTCGTGGAAGCTTGGTGCGGATTGAACAGGACGTGTTCAATGTGCTGGCACGGTGCCTGGCGTTTGATCACCTCGCGACAAGACAAGCGTCAGATCGTGGTTGTTGAAGGAGACGGAGGCCCCCCTCCTTGGTAGATGCTGGCCAATCAGAGTACGCACCCCTGGGGATGGACATATGATCCAGCCAGGCCACTCAAAGGCAGCTTTGGGACTTGAGCTGGGACCCTGAGGCCAGGGGAGCCCTCTCCCCAGGGGTTGCTTCACTGGCCGGACGTGAGCCTGTAGCTACTGCCCACCTCTGACCACCCCAGGACAAGGCCACCTACGGAGCGGGTAGGATTGGGCTGGACTTTACAACCCCAGGTGCCTCAGCCCACAGCCCAGATACAACCCCCAGGGCACTGACACCTCTCACTGTGCTGGGCTTGGGACGCCAGGGGTCAGGCCACACATTGGCCTGGTCACCGATGTGCTGTGTGACCCGGGGCCAGGCATTGCTCTGCTCAGAGCTTTTGTCAACAGCAGGCCCTGCCCCCCACCGCCCCATGAGGTGCACAGGATTGGCAAGGCCCTGCTGAGACCACGAGGTGCCAGGCCGGGGCCATGGCCACCCTGACCCACGGCGGGCTTGCTGGGTGCTGTGAGGCCGAGCGCAGCCGGAGAGACCGAGGGGCCAGAGCACTCGCGCTCCTGGGTTTGAATCGCAGCCCGCCACTGCCTGGCTGTGTGATTGGGGGAAATGAGTCACCACTTTCAGCCTCACTTTCCTCATCTGCGAAATGGGAATAATGACAATGACATGTAAGTGTCAGCAGTCACCTAAGAATAGCCACTGGGCTCGAACGTTCCATGTGTTACCTTGGCTTCTCCCTGCAGCCCCGTGAGGTCGGCCTCGAGGCAGCGGAAGCTAAGGCGACGGGAAGCTACGGACCCGCAGAGCTGACAGAGCTGGGTCTCGAACCCCGGTTCTTCTGTCAGCATCCCCGACTACTTGCCGTAATACCGCGCTTACCAGGCCCTGCCATAGGACGGATCTCGGGCAGAGACTGAGCCCAGGCACGGAGGGACTCGCGCGGCCACCGGGAGAGCTGGGGGTGGGGGGCTGGCAGCCCCCGCCGGCATCTGGGGGGTGTATACGTTCTACTCGTGCTGGGCACTGGGGTCTCCTGCTTGGGGCTCTTAGGGACAGGGCTGATAGGATCGTTCACGTGTGTCTGCTGGCGGACAGGACACTCATTCCCACTGGTGTGCGTCCAGGAGAGCGGTCACGGGTTCCTGAGGTAACTGCCCGTTCACAGCCCAGTTGTTTCTCCACCCTTGGTTATGAAATTTTTCAACCCGACAGGAAATTGGGAAGAATCGTTTGGTGAATCCCATATTCATTCCACGTGGATGCCACACTGACATTCTACTAGAACTGCATGATCGGCTCCCTACCCGTCTGCCCTCCTTCTACCCCCCCAGTAATCTGTCTGCTTCTGTTGATGGAATTTTAAGACCAAAAAAAAAGCAGGATACAAAATGATCCAAAACCATTGACCCAGAGAGAGTGGGGGGAAAGGCTGCAAACCCCCAGTAGCCACAGTGACCTCTGACGGATAGGAGATTTTTTTTTTTTCTTTTTAGTATTTCCCAAGTTTTCTGCAGAAAACATCTATTTTCTTGATCAAGGAAAAAATTCATTTTAAGTAAAAAAGGAGCTTTGTCTCTTATAGGATTGCAATGTCTTCCTTTGGGGAAGGGCGGCAACAGAACGATGGCGGGGATGAGGCTGGAGAGAAGCAAGGGGTGGTTGCACCCACTTCGAACAAAGAAGGAGCCCCGGGAAGAACCAGGCGTCAGGATGGCAGTTGCTGCAGGGCGGGGGGGCGAGGGGTGACAGGGGAATTGTGGGTTAATGGGGACTGTCACAGCTCTGCAAGATGAAAGAACACCAGAGCTTGGTCTGCGACAGTGTGAATTTCCTGAATTAACTGAAAGACACACTTCCTAGCGTATAAGACAGTGAAGCTGGTCGTCTCAGCTGTGAAAGACCAATTTCCTGGGACAGAAAGGCTGACAGTGTGAGGACCCGACTTGGCTCGCACTCATAAATTTACAGTAAAACCAGTTGAACCAGTTATGGGGGGTTCTGTAGGAGCACTCAGCCTTTCAGGGGCAGCTGAGAGCAGGTAACAAGGAGCCAGTTGGGGTCCCCTCCGGTGGGGCTTTGCGAGGTGACTATAATAGAGCAGGACCAACTGCTGTGACCAATAGCCCCCCAAATCGTAGCAGCTGCACACCACAAAGCTTTGCTTTGGGCTCACAGGAAATCCTTGGCAGCACTCCTGAGGGTCATCTCTCCTCCGCGGGGTAACTGGGATCAGGCTCCCTCGTTCTCATGGCGCTCTCACCTGCACCTTGCAGCTCCCCAGTCACCACGGGAGAGGCAGAGAGTGTGGGGAAGGCGTAGTGGAGACGTAACCCCCTGGGCCCTGAAGGGACATGCATCACTTCTGTTCATGTCTTAGACCCCACATGTGGCAGGCAGGACGCCTTCCATGTGGTGACCCAGGGATCCAGGAACCTTGGAACTGGTGCTGCTGCCCCACCTTCTTCCCCTGGGCCCTCTGTTGCTGGTCAGAGACAAGGGAGGTGGGAGGGCAGAGCGGCTAGGCTCCCCCAGGAGGGAGCGGTGACCTACATAAGGAGTCACGCCCCCTGGTCCTAGCCCATTGCAGAGGTCGGGGGCTGGGACGCGTGGCTTCCTCTGTGCCCAGGAAGGAGAAGCACGCCCCAGTGGTGGAAGGACTCGCAGTGTCTGCCAGGAGAGGAAGCTTGCTAATGAGGCGGCGGAATCCCCTCTAGGGACTGGAAGGCGTGAAGGCCGGAGTGGAGACACCATGGAGGCTGTGAATGGAAGGAGGTCATCAGGGAGGGCCTCAGCGGAGAGACCTAAGCTCAGGGGACAGGACTTGGTGAACCCAGAGTGGCATGCTCACAGCCAGCCTGGGGGCAGGGCATTTCTGGAGCTGAGCAAGTACACGGCACGGCGGCTGGCATCTGTGCGAGGAGAGAGAGTGCTGGTGAGGAGGGGTCCGGGGCAGGAGGCCCACTGTCGGTGCCGGTGCCTGGGCCACGCAGGTAGGCGGGACGATGGGGTCTGGAGCCCGGTGCTTTTCCCTGTGAGTGTGCCGGCTGTGGGCCAGCTCTCCTGCTGGGCAGCCTGCCTTCTGTGTGGCGATCCCGGGTCCCGGGCACCTTGGAACTAGCGCTGCTGCGTTCACTCATTTGCTCTATTTAAAACACACGCACTCACACACACACACACACGCACACGCACACACAC
>PVJL010008594.1:0-65255 GCA_004026885.1 Lyroderma lyra
CTCAACTCAATCAAGGAATTAATTAGAATGCACTCTCTATTTTGCTTGGTTTTATTTCAAAATGTATTCATTTTGATTCAGATATTTGAAGAAATAACACAGTATCCACCATGTGTAAGACCTCAGTTGAAGGTCGTCAGCATGATTATGACAAAGAGAAGAAAGAAATAGGAGTGGGAGAGATGGCAAGAAGAATAAAATAAAGAGGAATAGCAAGAGGACATGAAGAAGAAGGACAGGAAGCTACGGAAGGTATAGAAAATAAGGGAGAAATAGTTTATCTGCCTTTAAAGGCATTTGCTAATTTTTTTAATATCAAGAATTCTTTCTTTTGGAAAGTATAATATGAAGGTATTTGTATACTGCTATCTATTCTGAAGGTATATTAAATGCCTGTAGTTATCTGAATTATATACCTATAAATGCCTTAATATTTTTAGCAGTTAAGGAAAAAACTTCCAGTGAAAGCTGTCTTCTGAAAACATTAAGTGTACTAATTTGACACTGGGTTTTATAGAGTACTGAGTGGAAGACCATTTAGGTCATGAATTCATGCAGATTGTTGCAGCATAACTTACTATAGCCCTGGAGATTGAAAACCACTCTCATTTTAAATTTTCTTTTGTTAATGAACTCATTCAATATGATTTCACATTCTATATACTTCCACACTTCTGTTTCCCTTTAAAAAATTTTTTCAGGCGGTATTTAATTGTCTAGGCTCTAGGCTTACTTTTCCTAGGAGAATATTGAACATTAACACAGAGAAGACAGATGTGCCTTCATTAGAAGAAAAATAACAAATGGAACAGATAACATAGAAATCACAATCTTATGTCCTGAATTGGAAAAGCAGGCGAGCCAAGTTACTGTAATAATGAAGTGTTAATCTGGAGTATCAGAAAAAAAAGTGGCTTTTTAAGGTAATCTCATACTCTAGCTATATGATCTGATTGTGCCAAGGTGTGGTATTTCTAAAAGATCGAGGTTGATGAATAATACTTAAAATTTTAGGCATAAATCACTTTTAAGCAGGTCCTTATTGTTTACAGTTAATGTTTGTATGTTTAAATATAAAAATATATAGACCCGTAGAGATTTTTATAACTTCATCTAAGTATCAAAAAGTCCAAACACCTATCTCCCTTCAGACAGATCTTTAGAAAAAGAAATTTCCCTTGTGTGTACTTGCTCTAAGCAGACAGTAACACCCTGACCCATATTTTGAGGCTGTCATTTTATACAGGATATGGATAAAAATAGAACTGCCTCAAAAATTTATGATACATAAAAATGTTGAGTAGAATATGCACATTAGCGTAGCTCTTTGAGGTCAGGAAGATTCATGATTTAATTTAAACTTACTAGCTGTTCTTCCTGTCTATTTCTAATTGATTTCTCCCTGAAGTAATATAGTGTTTGCACCAAACCTAAGAGGGCTGTCTGGAAAAAATCCAGCCATAATACCTCTATTTTTCATATTACATGGCTGGATACTTTCTGGACAGCCCTTGTATAACTTAAACAACTTTTCCAATACACAATGCTTCTACAAAACAATACGTGATCTTCCTTACTAGTCATTTTACTTGAACACAGGATTTCAAAACCAAAATGTTAATATTTTGATGTCAACAACTAAATACAAAATTAAGTTATCTAGAAATTTTAATGTGATTTTATCTATTAAATCACATTAGTGAAATTATAGAACTGTAATTTTTCATTTAATGGTTCTTAGGAATATTTGTCCACTATGTTATTTTCCATGAACAGAGACTCTCAAATACGAGATTGGTGAAATAAGTATTCTCCATTATGTCCATATTGTCTAGAAAAACATGTAAAACTTCTGAGTTAGCAATCTCATTTTATTTAAATTATTTACAAAAATAAAAATGTAGATTAAAGATAAAAAATAAAAAGATGTAAATTAAAGTGTTCTAAATTTAATGCTTATTAAAAATAATAGTCCTAAACACAAGATTATTTGAATACCAAAAAATTAACATATATTTATTAAACTCAACAATGGTATAATCATTTTACTGCCACTTGTTTTACAAAGTTTATATAGACAAGCAAGATATCCTTTTCAGAACTCAGGCCAGAATAACATTTTGTAGGAATTTTTCCCTGACAATCCACCCCACCCTTAAATTCAGATTATTTATACCTGTGACATGTAATACAAAACATCCAATTTACACCTACTTTTGCTCTTATCACACAATTTACTAATTGCTTGTTTATTTATCTTTCTTATTAGAGTTTCAGCCCTCTGGACTATATCTTTTATTTCTCTGATCAGCAGGACACCCTCCATGTCCCAAAGGACAGTAGCCATGATTTTTCCAGCCAACTGCGACAACGTGAACTTCCTAGGGGGTGGCGTGCTCTTTTCATGCCACTGCATGGAGTCCTGCTTTGACTCAGGCTCATAATGATGAACCCACATTTCACCGCCAGGGTGACAATCTGGTTTAAAACTTCACTTTTGTTGTCTCTGCAGAGGTTCAGAAAGTGTCATGAATGCTCGCTCCACGCACTGTTGTGTTTGAAGCTGCATGAATATTTTCGATACCCATCTTGCATTGACTTTTGACATCCTAAGATGCTGATGGAGAATATTAAAAATGGTTGTAGGTGATAATCCAACCATTTCTGCAAGCTGCTTTTTATTCAATCTGACATCTTTCACTACAAGTGTTCAAATTTTTTGACAATGTCTGAAAAAGTGGCCTTGAAGGGGTGTCCTGGATGGAGGTCATCTTTACTTGACTCTGCCTTGCTTGAAAAGGCTATGCCACTTATAAAGCATGGATTTCCCAGGACAACTGTCCCCTTGAACCACTAATATATCTTTTAAAATGTTTGAAGTGTTTTCCCTTGTTTTGTGAGGAATTTAATGATGATGTGAAATTTAATTTTATCCATACTTGGAGTTTTCTTCACATTTGATGTGTTTCTTCATTGATATCTGAAAGAACACAGGTGAAAGTAGGCTGAAATTTGACATATATACTAATAATAAGTCACACAATCAAACTGTGTGCACTCGTACTCCCACCTGTCCTATAACCCACTGTTCCTTAAATTTATTGACCACTCCTTGTATATAATATACATTGTTTTAGAATTTAGAGAGAGATAAATGCTAAGGAAAAATAAAGCAGGTAAGGGAGCTCAGAAGTGGAGTGACATTGTGTGCGGTGACATTAGTATTTTAGATGCAACAGGCAGAGAAGGCTTCACTGAAGGGACATTTGAACAGTCTGAAAGAAGGTAAAGAAGGACTCTTGCCTATATCCAGGAAAAGAACTTACAGAGGAAAATGCAGCAACAAATGGTGGTGATGTGTAAGGGGAAGTATGAAATACAGGATCTGTAGACTATTTTAACTACTTTTACTCTTGGTGAGATGGGATATTATTATGGGATTTTGAGCAGAACAGTGGAATGATCTGACTTAACATGATAATCTTATTTTAACATGATAACCCTCCGTACTGTGTTGGTAATATACTGTAGAGATCAGTTAGGTTATAGCAATAACCTGGATGAAAGACGATGGTGGCTTAAACAAGGTCATGGGAGCAGAAGTTTTGAGAAGTGGTTAAAGACCACGTAATGTGAAGATAAAGCCAATAGGATTTGCTGACACATTAGGTGTGCTTTATAAAAGAAAAAGAGAAACTAAGAATGACCCAAAGGCTTCAACACAAACAACTGGAAGAATAGTGTTGACATTGACTGAGATAGGGGGAGACTGCAGCCAAAACAGGTTTTGAGGGAAATTCAAAAGGCTTTGTATATATTAAGCTTGAGAGGCTGCTATTTATCAGCAGAGATGTGAAAGGGCAGGCAGATACGAGTTAGGAGTTTAAGGCTGGAGTTACAAACTTGTATGTCATCAGCATTCAGATGGTACCAAAACTCTGAGCCTAAATGTGGGTATAAATAGAAAGCAGAAGTTTAAGTCTTGAGTCTTAGGATATTCCAAAGGTAGAGGTCATGAAGGTGTGTTGAATTCAGCAAAGGAGACTGAAAATGTATAGGGCAAGAGTTAGGAATAAAAGTAGGGGAATATGATGCCCTAGAATCTAAATGGAAAAAAAATCTTTCAAATAGGAGGAAATAACTAAAATTATCATGTTAATTCATTATTTAGTCACATTTGACTCTTTTCTTTGCTCCGCATTTACATCTAATCCTCAATACTCTTGCTTCTTTCACAAGATACATTCATGTAAGTGTGTGTTTCATCAGAGAGGCAAGACTGATATCAGTGATAGGACTACGGGATTTATAATGGGAACTAGACATTATGCAGTTTGCAACTGTCTCTTAAAGTCACTGAAATCAACAGAATTGACAGTTGGGGAGGAAAGCTCTGTGGACTGGGGCTCAGCTGGCACAAACTGAAATCCTCATGATAAAATGAACTTCCAAAAGGAAATCTCTTCCTACATTCAGCTAGGACCGACTGGCTAAACTGGACTCTACAAAGACAATCTTGATCTACATGTGTTTCTCAACACCTCCAGCTTCAATCTTACAAGTGAGATGCAGACAGAGATACGTACAGGGAACTTTTACAGTGGAACTTCCCACAGGTGTACGCACACACCTTAGAGGATAGAGGAGTTCTGGCAGGAGGTGAGTGAGCTGCAGGCACAGCTGGTGCCCCAAACCAACAAGGTGAGCCAGCAGGTCCATGAGGAGCGTGAGCTGACACACACAGCACCTGGATCCCTGCACCAGCCTTCAGCATGTAATAAAGCTGCTGCTGCATTTCTCCCTCTCAGAGTTTAAGAAGACTTCTTTTTTGACAATTGCAATGCAGACCTATATAGGAAGGTAATTCTAGGAAGCACAGTTCCACTGTAGCTGTATCAACACAGTACAAAGACCATTCACAATCCACTGAAGTAAATGAAGACTGAGAGTGGTATGTAATCATTGGTTGTAGTATATCTGTTATTGAATTGTGATGACTTTCAAGGCAAAGAGTAACTGCTTATGCACCTTTTTAAATTGCAATGTATTCTAATTATTTGTTTCCATGATTGGCTCAATGGCAAGAATTTTTTCCTCATCTGTATTAACTGAAAAAGTAACACAGTTAATACAGACATTGAAATAATTTTTATGTATCATGTTTGTAAATATGCTCCTCTAGTATGCTTAGACCAACACTCTGTCACATTTCTAGAAAAAAAATTAATTTATGACTTGTGTTTAATTTTTGTTGAAAAAAATATATGCGGTCTAGAAAAAATCCAGCCATAAATGACTATTTTTCGTATTACATGGCTGGATACTTTCCAGACAGCCCATATACTGGGAGAGCCAAATAAACATATACACATTTTAAGAGATGTTACTTATGTATTACTTTTCGATGTTGAATTGAATTACAGTAGCAATGTGTAGTATGACGTTCACTTAAAAGATGACACTAATCAAATGAATGCTAGTGTCACCATGCGACAGACAGGACAGTCAAAGAAAATGGTGGAAGCACGGTTCTTGTTGGAGGAGCACAAGACCACTTTGAAGTGGTATTTGAAATTTGAGAATGTTGTTTGAGTTTCCCCCCATGTTCTCCTGACTTAACACCCCTTGAGTTCTACTTATGGGGTACCTTAAAGGATGTGATGTACCACAGAAAACCGGTGATACTGGCGGTACTTTGGGAAGAAATTGAAACGGCATGTGCAGTGATACAAGTGGACACTTTTGTCAACATTGCTCAAGCAGTAATCTGAAGTATCTGGACACTAATAGTAACCACTTTGAGCACCTCTTGTAATTGTAGAAGTCAATTATGACTTGTATTCATTTTTCATTATTGGTGTGTATTGAGTGTATTGCAATTTTAATGCAGTTTTTTCCTTTCTTAAAATGTGTACGCTTTTCTTGGTACTTTGCATACACCCCCCTGCCACACACACACATATACATACATACACACATACACATATCGCATTTTTTTAATCAATCTATCCATTGATGGACAATTAGGTTGTTTTCATATTTTGGCTATTAAAAATAATGCTGCAATAAATATATGGGTGCATATATATTTTTGAGTTAGTGTTTTTGTTTTCTTCAAATAAGTACCCAGAAGTGAAATTGCTAGACCACATGGTAGTTATGTTTTTAATTTCTTGAAGAAACTTCATACCGTTTTTTATAGTGGTACATCAGTTTACATTTCTACCAACAAAGCATGAGGGTTGCATTTTCTCCACACCCTCGCCAACAGTCACTATTTCTTGTCTTTTTAATAATAGTCATTCTAACAGATATGAGGTAATATTTCATTGTGGTATTGATTTACATTTCCCTGATGATTAGTGATGTAGAGACTCTTCTTATGAACCTGTTGGCTATTTGTATGTCTTCTTTGGAAAAATATTTATTCAGATCTTCTGCATGTTTTTTAATCAGAATTTCTTTTTAGCTATTGAGTTGTCTGAGTTCATTATATATTTTGGATATTCGTCCCTTATCAGACACTGGTTTGCAAATATTTTCTCCTGTTCAGTAGGTTGCCTTTTCATTTCATTGATGGTTCCCTTTGCTGTGCAGAAACTTTTTAGTTTGATGTAGTCTCACTTGTTTATTTTTGCTTTTGTTGCTTTTGCTTTTGGTGTCAGATTCCTAAAATCAACATCAAGACCTGGGTAAAAACACTTAAACTTACCACCTATACTTTCTTCTAGAAGTTTTATGGTTTCAGGTCTTAGGTTCAAGTCTTTAATTCCTTTTGAGTTAATATTTGTGTACAGTATAAAATAGTAGTCCAGTTTACTCTTTTGTGGGTAGCTGACCCATTTTCCCAACACCATTTATTGAAGATACTGTTCTTTCTCCATTGTATATCCTTGGTTCCTTTGTCATAAGTTAATTGACCACATATGTGTGGATTTATTTCCAGGCTCTCGATTCTGTTTCAATGATCTATGTGTGTGTGTGTATGTGTGTGTGTGTGTGTGTGTGTGTGTGTGTGTTAACCAGTTCCAGACTCTTTTAATTACTATAGCTTTGCAATATAGTTTGAAATCAAGGAACTTGATGCTTCTAGCTTTGATTTTCTTTCTCAAGATTGCTTTGGCTATCCAGGGTCTTTATATAGGGTGGCCCAAAAGTAGGTATACAATTGAAACAATAAAATTCATCACAAAAAATTATTTGGGTACATGTACACACTGACACACAAATATGCAAATAAATACTGTATACCTACTTTGGGGCCACCCTGTAGTCTGTATACATTTTAGAAATGTTTGTTGTATTTCTGTAAAAAATGCAATTGCAATTCTGATAGGGATTGCATTGAATCTATTGATACTTTTGGGCAGTATGGACATTTTTAACAATATTAATTCCTCCAATCTATGAGCAAGATATACCTTTATATTTATTTTTTATTTTGCATTTTCTTTCTTTAATGTCTTGTAGTTTTCAGTATACATGTCTTTCGTCTCCATTTATTCCTAGGTTTTTCATTTTTTTTATTTAATTGTAAATGAAATTATTTTCTAAATTTCTCTTTCTGATATTTCATTATCGATGTATAGAAACAATAGGTTTTTCACTCATTGATTTTGTATCTTGAAACTTTACTTAATTTGTTTATTACTTCTATAATTTTTTTATTGAGTCTTTAGGATTTTCTAAATATGATATTATGTCATCTGTGATTAATGAGAATTTTACTTTTTCTGTTCCAATTTGAATGCCTTTTACTTCTTTTCTTGCCTAATTGCTCTGTCTAGGAATTCCAATGCTATGTTGAATAAATATAGTGAGAACAGCCATTCTTGTCTTGTTCCTGATCTTAGAGGAAAAACTTTCAACTTTTCACCATTGAGTAAAATAGCTGTGGGCTCATCTTATATGACCTTTATATGTTGAGATAGATTCCTTCTATACCTGCTTTGTTGAGAGTTTTTTAATTCTTAAACAGATGTTGTATTTTGTCAAGTGCTTTTTCTGCACCATCGAGAAGACCACATATTTATTCTTCATTTTGTTAATGTGGTGTATCACATTGACTGATTTGTGGATTTGGGACCATCCTTGCATCCCTGGAATAAAACCCACTTGATGATAATGTATGACCCTTTCATGTATTGCTGAATTCAGTTTGCTAGTATTTTGTTGAGGATTTTATATCTATGTTCATCAAAGAGATATTGGCCTATAATTTTCTTTTCCTGTGGCATCCTTTTCTGGTTTTGGTATTAGGGTAATGGTGGCATTGTAAAATAAGTTTGGAATTCATCATTTTTTAATTTTAATTTTTAAAATCAGTTCATACAGAATATAACTTACGAGAGATATTCAAAGACAAAATACTGCCAATAATTTGAAGAAAATTAAGGCCTTTGAAGAAATAATAAATACTATGGCTTCTTCATTACATAGAATTTTTAGGAAATGATAGAGAGTACAGCTTCAGTCATATGCATCACCCCTTATCTCACCTACTATTTTGCTTCAACTAGGTCCTAGGGATGTGATGAGAAGTAAATCAGTCATGGGCCCACCATTGGTTTATAGTCTAATGGGAGAGTTTCCTCTGGTTGGTGAAAAAAGACAAATTCAAGTAGTTGAAGCACAAGAATGATTTCAATCTGCTGTTCCTGGCTTGACGAAGGAGAGAACCATGTACAAAGAAAATAGAGACCTTTTCCCTGCAATTGCAAGAACTGAATTCTGCCAGCTACTAAAAAGAACTTGAAAGCTGATTTCTGCTCCAGAGCTTTCAGATGAAAACTCAGCCTGGCTAACACCTTGATTTCAGGTTTGTGATATTGAGTAGAAAACTAGCTAGCTATACCTTGCAAGAATTTTGAACTACAGAACTGTGATCTATTAAATTGGTGTTTATTGTAAGCCACTATGTGTATAGTAATTGTTATGCAGCAGTAAAATACTGAGAGAAGTTGTCTCTACTCCACATGGCTGACTATAGTAAATATATTTGGAGCTGGAGGATGTACTTTCAAGATGGCTCAATTACATGGCTGACAAATTGGTGCTGGTTGCATGTGCAGTCTGTCAGATGGTGCTGAGGGCTGTGGACATCAGTTTCTCTCCATATGGGTCTTTACATGGCCTCCTTACAGCATATAGTTAGGTTCCAAGAGCAATTGTCCCAAGAGAACAAGGAAAAAAAATCAATGCCAACTTTATGAAGAAGCCTAGGAAATTACACTATATTATATTGGTGGAGACAACCATAAAAGCCTGCTCAGTTTCAGGCAGAAGGTACAAAATTCTTACCACTCAATCAAAATGGTTTCAACATCTCACTGTCAGATATTAATACGTGATGGGATATTTTGTGACAGCCATATTTGAAACATATGTGATGGTGATTTAATGACTCGCTCATATCTCAATACCCAATTTGTTTGTTAAAATGTTAACATTTATAGGAAAAGTTGAAAGTTGGGTTAGTGCAAAGAAAAATATCATAATACTCCAATGGTAAGTTAGGGATGTGAATGGTTTGGATGTAAAATACATAAGTGCATAATAAATCCCAAGACAAATGTCAAAAACACTTGCTAAACCTAACAGTAACTTAAATTTCTAGAAAACATCTAAGATGTTTAATATGGAGAGTGAAAATAAAAATGAAGATCTATTTGAATGTAAATGTGTTGTTTTAACTGTGCTTAATATGGCTTTAACTCAAATTACATTGCTATTGATTTCTTGAACACTTGTTCAGTATATAAAAATTAATATGTAGATACATAGCATTAACAGTGGTTACATTTCATACATCACATATTTGGGTTTGTGCGGTATGCTAATGCTAAGATACCAGAGAAACTATTATTCACCCAGATATAAAATGTAAGCAACTTCTCCATTACAGAGTTAAGTGTCCCATTTAGCTTCACCTTTTCCAGAAAGTGAATAAAATTCTACATTGTTTTTACTGTTTACAGAATGTGATGCTAAGAGTGAGTATAAAGTAATAACAGTAGTCTTTAGCAAATCATGACTGCATAGAAATATACAAATTATTCCTCTTCATCTTCTACATTTGGATGATTAAAAATAATTGACTCTCATTATGGAGTGAACCAGAAGTAAGGACAACAAACTTAGGTTCATGATAGCATTATGCCTCCATTACTGAAGTTAAAATTTTGGTGAAGCAATATATTTTGGCAAAATAAAACTGACTTTCATTTTGCATAACTTCATAAGGCTAGAATTTCAAAATATAAGAGAAATTTTATACAAATGCCAAAAACTAGGAAATGCATTTTTTACATTTTAATTACAATTCACATGTCTGTGTCTCCTGCTGTGATGTTTTGTTAAAAAGAGATCTCATTTGTGAAACTGCCAGTATAAAAACTGACAGATAGTAAAACCAGTTTCCAACTTCTTAAGTACTGGTTTTAATGTGGTTTAGGTTATTTTGTTAGCTATTTCTATTTTATATATATATATATATATATATATATATATATATATATACACACACACACACACACACACACACACACATACATATATACATATGTATATATGTATATATATGTAGTACAAGAGTACTATTACAGTTATAATTCTTGTATTGTTATTAGGTCATTTATATGACTTACACAGATTTATTGTTGTAGTTTCAGATTTTATCAGTATCCTATTTTTAGAGATGATTTAACTGATGACTTTTCTGAAAATATGTGTCAAGTTCTACTTATTTTAATGAAATGCTTGCAAACACGTAGATGCCCAGCAATAATAATAATAACAGAACAACTCAAGAGTGCAATTAAAAAGAAATACTTTGATAGCTGTAAGCCATAGACATCAACAAGTGTACCAATTAACTGGATTAGATATATTTTTAATATTTCAATAAGGAAAAAAACAAGTATTCAAACATGAAAATCACCTCACGCGAAGGTGAGAAGTCTTGAAGTCATTTTCCAAAGACCTCATTAATCATATTTGGAAATAGAAGCAAAAATAAGGAAATTATAAAAAGAAAAAGTTTTTACTGGTGAATCTGCTTATAAAGATTCCTTTGGTTTTATGTTTTAAATATAAACATTATTTTTAATACAGTTTACTTCCCTTAAAAATAGAGAGGCATAGATTCAGAGAACATAAATATTGTTGTCAGTTCTTGCCTCCTTCCACCACCTCAACTTTTCTCAGCTCTCTGGATAGTTTCCCCAGAAAATTCAGGTTTATCTCAGTTGCTGGGTAAGCAATGCCTCTCCAAGCCCTCCACTTTCGATCCCCTCAGCCCAGTCAATGGATTTAGAACTAGATTACTTAGAAAATCTGGGACATGTTAGACAAATGACAAGGAGAGAGGCATATCATCTTCATTTTCTTGCTACCATGTTGCCCCATGGGACAAATCCTTGGTTTTTGTGTAGTTCCCATATCAAAGACAGCAGAAATAGTGCGTAGTCTGACCCAGTCACCTGGGCTTAGCTTTGCTAAGGATTCCTGTCTGAAATCCTGGTCAGTTGGCCTGCCTGGCTTTTTAGTTTTCTTCACAGAGCATGAGTAGATCCTATTCTGCCACCCAGCATAATTTCTGCTGCAAAAAGAAAATTTACCAAGTATAGTCACCATTACCAGATTTCTGAAAAATAATTCTATTTAAATTTTCATCTACTGTGTCCTGTCTACCGGTAGGTTGCCCGAGTTAATGCCATACTAAGATTGTTATCTTCCTGTGCTCTCTGGATCCTGAACTGCAGCTGAGTCACCCTCGGGGCTCCCATCCCCTACTGCCTCATCAGTCCTTGATCTTGAACCAAGTGCATGTTTTAGCCTCGATTTCCAATAAAACCTCCTGCTGTTTCAAGGTACCAATGATGGCATCACTTTCATGTTACAACTGTTGTTATAAAAAGATAAATTACCTTTTAGTAATATGAGAGAAATCTAGGATGTTAATGGCAGATGTTTATATTTTTAAAAATTTCTTTTATAGAAACTCTCAAGCAAACAGAAGTGGCCTCTATCTAACTTTCTTCATAATGATTGCATAAGCATGATAGGGTATGAAGTAAGTTAAAACCTGATAAAATATCTAGGACAGAAAAAAATGCAAACTTTAAATTTATTTTCTGATACTTCATCTACAAATATTATTTGCAAATGTTTTAAAGTTAATTCATTTTTGGAACATCTTATGAATTTCATTACAGTAACAGGGTTAGAGAGAAAAAAAAATTATCTTCTTAACCTTCCCTAGGCACTAATTTTACTTTTTAGGTACCACTACTGAAGAATTTCTAATTTGGCTCATTACTTCATTGGGAATTCACTGCACATAAGGGGCACATATGTAATTGGCAACCTAATTTTTCTGCTTTCATCAAATGGTGCAATGCCAAATCTTCATTGAACTTGCCAGTTAAATGCACTTGGGAACCAAACAGCAGCAAGCATAAGAGATGAAAATGAACAAATTGGAAAGAGTCATTAACTTTCTGTTTTCCCATCACAACAAAAATTGTATGATTGAAAGTGTAGCAATGTGGGAAATTCTACTTGAGACATTAAACAATCTTAAAAGAGAAGAATTCATTTACTTAACTTTTAAAATGTTTTTCATTATAATTTGTCAATGGGGTTATAGTACAGATTGTTTTTGAACAAAAAAATACAACAGCTAAAATGAATCATCTTTTTAGAAGTGTGTTTTAGGTGATATATTTTCATGTGTCTTTTTAGTTTAGCATATATGAATTCTAGACTTTATTTGGCAAGCAAAACTGTTAGAAAATTAAGTGGAAAATGTTGGCTTTATTTAATATCTTAATGAATAAAGGCAATTGGCAGATTGTCATAGTTCTCAATAATTATGAATGCAACTGAGAGTGTGAAAATTACAATCAATCAGTTGTGGTTACCAAATATGCCCTTGAAATATCTGGTCTAACATATAATTTTGAATTATATGCAATATAGAGTCATTATTAAGTTATTATTGATGCCAGTTAATAGAGAACTGAAAAAAAATAAAAGCATCTAAAATAAATCCAATATGATTGAGCATCATCCTTAAATTGGGGACAAAACTTTTAAAAATTATCTACCTACAGCTCTTAAATAAACCACATATTTATTTGCTATGTGCAAATGTTCAAATCAGGAATACCTCTCTAACAAAAGTTCATTTTTGTGTGGTAGTAGGCCTCTATAAAAAATCACCTTGAAGTAAAGACGTTGGAGACAAGTTTCCTAACTTTTTTCATCTCTAAGGTTAAGTAATTAGTACTTCTTAAATCCTTGCCTAACCCTTAGAAATGAACATTTTATAAACTCCTTTTGCAATGGAAAAAAAAGGAAAGAGGTAGAAGAAAAATGCCAAAGGATTTTGATTTTTAGATCAGCCTGAGTCATGATTATCCAAAGTTCTAAAGGAACTATTAAGACTTTCAACAAACCAGAAATTCTGAATGAGAGGTGCTATGGACAGTAAAGTAAGGTGGCTTAGGTAGAGTTCGATCTTCATCACTCAATCTGTGATCTAAGGTTAATTACCTACCCTCTCCGAACTTGACTTTTCTAATTTGTGAAATTGAAGAAATGATAACAGGTTTTAAAAAAGTGGGCATGTATACATTAAACCACAACATCCTTTGTTAGTACATCCACTTTCCAATACATAATCAAAGAAGCTATAATGTCCTATATTTGTACATTGATATTTTTGTTCACTTGTCCAAACTTTGACACCATTTCTTGATTATGTGCTTAAGCCACGTTTAATGGACTTAAACGGACTCCAAACTTTTTGTATGAGACAAGAAAGAATTAGGAGAAAGGAAAATCCGTGTGAAAAACCTGAAGGCACAGCAATGGGCATGTGCTATTAATGAGGAGAGAAGATATAAAAATAACTGAGTTATCAACCTTGCCACTACTTGGCTAGCTTCCTAAATGTGCTAACTTCCTTTTGTTAAATTTATGAAAAAAAATTTCCCCTGTAAAAGCAGGGTTGTCCCTATGCTGAAATACACATTAATTATTAATACTCATTCAAAAAATACACCTTGCTTTTACACCCAATTTATTTACATTTTTGAAGTCAGATTATGGCCAGATTATTTAGAAAACACACACACACACACACACACACACACACACAACCTTTAAAGTATAGATTATTTGATTCCTGGACGCTGTTTCCCCATACAGTAAAATGCACCAGATCACAAAGATCCTGAGCAGGAGGCTAGTTAGGATATAAGGGAAGTGATGTCAGGTATACAAACTTAACAAGGGAGATGTGTTATCTATATAACCCATTCTGTTGGCATGTAGTAGGAGATAGCACTACGCCAACATAATGGGTTAAAAATGTTTCCTACACACACATTAACACACAGAGTTAAATGCACGCTACCTGCTGTATGTACTGCATGCTTAAGACAAATATGCAGGGCTGGAGATAAAAATGGGGATGAATGGGAAAGAGTTCAGGACCCAACGTAAACCTGAAAGGAAATGAGGCGGTGCAATGGGAGAGAAGGTCGAGGGAAAAAATAAAGTAGGTAAACAACAACAACATGCAGAAATCTTCTCCATCTCTACACTGGCAAGTTTTCTCCAGAACCATCAGTTAAATGATGCCAAAATGGTTGCTGGTTCTGTTTCTAATTCCCGTGATGCTGAGAACTTATGTGTCCAAGTTCCAGTCCAGGTCACAGTCTCAGTGCTCCCACTATTCTACAGAAAAATTGGTTGCTGTTACCGGTGCCTGGACCTGAAGAAGCCAGGTTTCTCTCCTTGCTGCCCTGGAGGGAAGAGACCTGTCAGGATGTGAATAGGTGGGGTGAGAGGGAAAAGGGGAGAAAGAACCTCACACATTTCTCCTTGACAGGAGGAAGAGAGAGAAGATAACATCGGCGGTTTGGAGAGAAAAAGATACCGTGCGTGTTCGGCATCCTCGAGATCCCCTCCCTGCGTCGTGGACTCCCCGTCTCCGATCTTGACGTGCCTCTGCACTTGGACTCGACTTCAGCACAAGCTTGGGCTAAGGGGAAAGCGAAGTCAGCACGGTCGAATACGGCTTCCCCTAAAATGAAAACTCAGCAGTGCGTGTGCGCACGTTAATGTGTGAGTAAGCGTGCGTGGTAACCCGCAAACGCAGTTGGCCCGGCCCCGGCGCCGCCCCAGTCCCCCCAACCCCGCCCCGCCTCAATCCCTATAAAAGCCACTCTCGCCGCCACCCACCTCCCAGTCGGGAGCGCAGCCTGCCGGGGAGGTGGTTCCTGTGCTCCCCACAGTCACACTCCGCGCACTCACACACTAGGAAGCGCCTCCCCACGTCCCTCCCCTGCCCTCCTCTTGCTCTGCTTTTCTCTCTCTCACCACAAATAGTCGCCGACCGACTGCCAATCCGTGTCTCTCTCTCTCTAACAACATGACTGACTGGGAAGCAGTGGCTCAGGCAGAGCAGCTCTGCTGGCGCAGTCTGGAGAAGCAGGAGGATTATTAAATAACGCAGCTCGACTCTGCGACTGGGAGTGGAGAGAAGGAGCCCAACTGCCGAAAGGGGAGGGAGGGCAGAGGAGGGGGTCCAGGAAAGACACCCCCGTGCCCCGAAGACATAAATCTGTGAGTGCCCGGGAGAAGCCTTAACAAGCAGCGCGGAGCCCTCAAGGTAGTAACGCCCCCGGTGCCCTCGCGTCCGGAGGGTCGCGCGTCGCGTCGCCGCTGCGCTGGGGCCGGCCACTGGCGGATGCGGGGTTGAACGCCCGGCGGGTGACCGCGCTGTGCCCAGGCCGCCCTTAAGCAGCCCCCGCCCAGGCCTGGGTCGGCTGCCGCGGGCCCGGCGTGCGCGGCGCGGAGACTTGGCCTTGAGGCTGGGGTGGGAGGGAGGCGGACGGGCTCGCCTTCTGCCGGCCGGTGACTCCTGGCGCGCTGCGTGGCCTTTTCCTCCGCGCTCCTGAGCGCTGTGCTCCTCGGGGCCGCGTCCGCCACTCCAGGGTGATGCGGTGCGTGGCCGGCCAAAGGAGGCAAGAGTTGGCGCAGGCTCCGGGCCACTCCCCTCCCTCGCCGCCCGTGTCCCGCAGGTAGGGGCGGCCGGCCGGCGCTGGCGCCCCGGGCTGCGAGTGCCGGGGCGAGGGTGGCGGCGATGAGGGAGAAGGAGAGGGAGGGGGGCTGGGAGCTCCGGGCTCCCCGTGGAGCCGCAGTGCCGGAGCCGGGACCGCCTCTTGCCTCCGCCTGCTTGTCCTTTGGCGCTAGCTTCCTGGATTGGCGGCGAGACCCTCCCCAGCGGCGGCACAACAGCAACGACTTAGTGTGAACAAATTGCTTTGTGGTGGCGCATCGAGGGTTCCAGGGAGGGGTGTGCGTGTGTGTGTGTGTGTGTGTGTGTGTGTATGTATGTGTGTTTCGTGTGTGCGTGCGCTCCAGACTCTGCGTTGGTTCACCTGAAAAGAAAATCAGTCTTGAGCCAGAAACCGCAGGTGGCCCCTTGGGCCCTCTCATCTTTTGGCTTGTTTCCCAGGGACTTCCACGCGGTGCCATCTAGGGGTAGGGGCGCGCGAAAGGGTGACGGAGGGATTTGTGAATGGTGTCTCTCGGCGCGTGGAGGCTGAGCCTTGCTGATGTAAGGGGGAGGTATCCGGAGTGAGAAGAAAGGCTATTTATGGCCAAGAGTTGTGAAATTTCTCGGGGTTTCCTTCGTTGTATCTTGAGCTTCTTTTTCTCTCCTCCTTTCTCTCTCTCTCCCTCTCTCCCCTTCTTTTTCTCTCAGAATAAGAATTTCTAGAAGCAGTTCTCTCCTCTCGTGGGACTTGGAATATGAAATGAAATCAGAAAATCACTTGTTTATTTACAGGTGAAAAAAGTGCATCCTGGAATTATCTTAGATCTCTTGCCTTTCAGTGTTTTTATGTACTTCTCTGCTCCTCTTAACTTTTCAGGCCTCCGTAGACAGAAAGTATCTACTTGGTTTCAACAGCTTTCATTTCTAATATCTTTACAGTTGACTACCCCAATTCTTACCCTTTAGAAAGGCTATTAAAATGATGGACACATATTTTACTGTAAAGCTTGTTTTATTAAAAGCTTTGGGGACGAAGAAGAAGCAGACACACAGCCGAGTTTATATTGATGACTACTGTTTAAAAAACTGGCTATTAAGAAAAGATGTAAAATACTATTAATCTAGGCAACAACGGTTTGTTTCGGTTTCTCTTTCTGTGTGATTTTTAACAGGTATAAATGCCAAGGGCATAATTTGAAGCTTAGAGATGACTTGGCATAGTGTCTATCAACTATGCTTTAGCAAATTTGCTTGTTCTTAAAAGTTAGCAACCTGTGCTTTTATAGCACCAACCGATGACTGGGTTGTGACTGAGAGAGTAGGACAGTGTCATTATTTTAAATCAGGATGTCTCTAAGGCCTGCGGAGCAGTGTTTTTAAAATATTGAAATTCCATTACAACCACCCCTTCAATAATCTCACAGAGATGAATGAGAAGTAAACTGGTCAACCTTTTGTCAGAGTGATTTATCTTACTTTGGTATTAATTAGAAAGCACCTTATTTTGATCAAAACATGCTGGTCCTTCCCAGCCCCCAGTATGGAAACTTTCCTTACCGGTTCTCTTTATTGTGAAGACAAATCAGAATTAAGGACTTGCTATTTTGATTGGATTATGTTCATATATACGTTCACCATGTGCAGTTTTATATTATTACCTTGGAACTTATATTGAAAGCCTCACTGACTGTGGTAACATCAACTTTCCTGAATCATTGGAATTTTAAAAGGTACTTGATGAACTGTATTATTGCAATAATTAAAAAGTTTTATTTATGGATATTTTGTTCTTTGACACTGCCAGAGAATCAGCAGCTGTTACTATGTTAATGATGTATTATTTTACTATAGAATTTACATTTATATCAAACTCATGAAGTAGAAAATAAAAAAGGTGTTATATTTTATATTTATTCAATTTAATTGCATTTTATTATTCAGTACAGCACTCATAACAAATGGCCCGTCATGCACAGGGTACTCCCTAGGCATTGTAGAGAACGTTAAGACTCCCTTGCTCCCTGCCCTTCAGAAGCTTACTTTCCAATTAGGAAGAATCTGATGCTCATGCTTGAACAGAGTTAACAACCCATGACAAAAAGAGATTGAATGTCTATAAGGACTGTTGGAGTTCAGAGCATTGACAATAACATTTCATACTGCGTTTTGTTTGAAAAGACTTTAAGGGTAGTTAAGACTTGCTTGGTCTTGATCTGAAAGGATAAATAGGATTAGTAGCTTATGGATGAGAGTATGAGGTATAAGATGCATCTCTTGGAATTATAAAAAGCACCAGAAGATATAAGGGAAGATAAGTTTGTTTTGAAATAGATGTAGATATTGCTAAGTGGTTCATTTGTTGTGCCAAGTGCCGGGTGAGTCTGTTTTTTGATGTGTACAGCATTCTGTACACTCTATTCTTGGAATTATTTCTGAATACATATTTTTATACCTTAGAAGACAAATCTTTGAGTTTATATTGCTTTTTAATGATCAAAATGCTCGACACATATTTGCAAACAATACTGTAAGTATTTAGATATACCACATCACACGAAAGTGTTGAATTTGTTATTAATAACAAGGTAGCACATACAGCCTCTTTATAGCCAGGTGTTTCAGGTACATCCTTAATCAGCCCTCCTTAGATTTGCTTTAAAGGAAAACAGTATGGGATATGTAAAAGAACAACTGTATTAATAGTGAGTATTTATTGAGTGCTTAATATTTTATTCATATAAAATGTGTAACCCAGTAAAATCGATTTTCTATCATATTTTTATTTTAAAGTTAGTAGAGTGCATCCACATAGTATTTTCCATGGATATAGAGCTATGATTGAGGGCTCATGAGGAACAATTTTAAAGTGTAGTGATGATCTTAAAGGTATTTTAACTATCTTCTGATAAATAGATTGTATTAATAATAGGAACATGTCCTGTCTCTAAGCATTCCGAATTTAGTTATTTTTTCTTTGCATATATGCTTGTTTTTATAAATATACAAAATTGTTTAAAATGCATTTTTAAAAAATTTAAGAACACAAGGGAAAACATCTGAATTGACTTTGAGCCTGTCTATTCAATATGACACTCCAGAAGTATGTTATGATGACAGTAAGTAAATAGTACAAATATTAGATACAACTTTCAATAAATAACAGAGTAGAATTACTTTCAGGTTGGTTGAATTAAAAGATTTTCATATATAATTTTTTGTTGTTGACAGTGAAGAGGTAAGAGTTATTACAAAAGTGAAAAACCTATTAAATCACTAATTTCATATTAGTGCAGGAATGGGGTAATTTCCAAGGTAATCGCCATACAAACCAGACTTATTTGGTCATTTTTGAGTTTGGTTTTGGACTATACATCACAGGTGTATCACTTTGATAATGTAATCTCTCCTACTGTATGACTGACAACTTTTGCATGATTTCCCTACTGGATAGTGACAAAACTGCTTGCTTTATATTGAGAACATATGCTTTTATCAGCAATATTATCTTCACTATGTATGAGTGTCAGTTAACAATAAAACATGAAGTCTGGGGTGGGATAAGCAGAGAAAATGGGGAGATTGATGAAAAACACTGGTAACAAAAGAAACATACTTTAATATGGAGCTTAAACTACATATAACATAAAAATGTAAAAATGACCAGTCTAAATTTCAGTGCATACAGTACCAAGATATTGTTAATCAGTTTTTATTTTAATATGACCTTATTACCATTTTAAGCATTTTCATGTGGCTTAAATAAATAAAATGGCAAAAAACATTGATAGTTGAAAAAGTGTGCTGGGGTCTGTGGTATGAAATTAAAAAAAAATTTTAAAGCTTTCTGTTTATGTACTTGACAGATAAAGTTGGTTGTTTCACCAAATTGTGGCCCTGTATCTAGACTGCGTTATTTATATGGCATTAGCCATTTTTAAATTTCAGTTAACTGATAAATTTTTTGAATACCATGACTATGTTCTAAAAACTAAATAAAATCTAAAAGTAATTTGTAAGGAAGCATGTTATTATCTAATGGTAAATTCTTAACCTAGAGTAGTAGTTCTCAAAATGTGGTTTGCTGAGAAGCAGCACCAGGGAATTCATTAAAATGCCAATCCCACTGCAGACTGACTCACACTCTAAGATGGGGTCCTCTGAGATTCTTGTGCCCTCTGAAGTTTGAGAACCGCTGACCTGGAGTATTGTACAGCAAAACTTGAAAGCTGTGTCTTCTGCCCCTTTTGTATCTAAGTACTTCGCTCAACTGGTAGAGAGAACTAAAGTTTAACTGTTTAGACTGGGAAAATACTGTGTTAAAGATTTTCATCTTAACTTTATTTAAAAAAATTTAAATGACTCTCTAATTACTGTGCACATATTTGCTGTTGATTGAGGAAGCAATACACAAGTAGAATTTAACTGGATGGTAATGACTCAGATTGGACCTTATTGATAGTCATTTATAAAGCTAAAAATATGCGGAGTTTACACAGGTTGACCATTTTCAGTTTATTCTTGACTCTTATGTGATATTTTTGGTCCTGGCATGTAGTAATTATCTTTTTATGTAACAAGATTACGGTAATTTTAGCTGTATAATACCATCACACGTGTGGAATATTCTTGAAGTTTTATTGTTGAAATAAATTTTAGACCATATCTCTGCATCTTTCAAGGTTATACATAATGTGTTCAAATCTTGTATATTTTTTAGTATTTTCCCTTACTTTCATTCTCTCCCTCCTCCCTGCATCTCTTTTGCCTCTCTTTCCCTTCCTCTACCACCATCTCTGTTTCAGATACAAATTCAATAATTTCTTCCTTAAGGAAACCTTTCTTGGCCATTTTTGCTACATCAGTTACACTATTGTATATTGTTTTGCTTCTATGTTCCTCTACCTTGTGGTATTTATGCCATTTTAATCTTATGTTTATTTTTGTAATTGGTTCAGTATTGTGTTATCGGGGATTAGCAGTGCCCAATAATACATAGTAGATGCCCAGTACATAGTGTATGGCCAGTAAATATTGTTTGAATAACTGTATGACGTCATTCATGGATGTTTCATGTTTTTCCAAAGAAAGACACTCCAAGACTTTAAAATAGAGTCCTAGAACATATGTGGAAAAGGGCATTTCTATCTTTTCTATTTTGCAAATGACATATATATTAATACACACACACACACACACACACACACACACACACATTTTGACAATATCAGCAATGGCTACAATGTGTTGAATACTTCCTAAATAATAAGCAGTTTATATGAGGGCTGTCCAGAAAAAAATCCATGCCTGGTTACTTTCTGGACAGCCCTCATATATGTTATTAGATGTGATTCATCTAACATTATAATAATATTATAAAGATGTTTTCATGCATATTTTAGAGATGAGGAAGCTGAGGCTCTGTTCTATGGTTTGCCAAGCTATCCAAACCAGACTTTGATTTTTTATTACAATGATGCAGAAATTAGGAAATTAGTAGACAGATAAAGTGTGAAGAAATGTGTCTTCTTTTTGTTCTCGATTTAACTCAGGGACCAGCACTAACTGTCATTTCCTGCTGGGTTGCCAGCATCTTCGATGATGCTGTTGTTACTTCTAGGGTAATTGCAACAAGTGATGAAGGACTTGCAAGGCTAAAGCTGCCATCTTCTTACTGTTCTTTTTAATTCTGATATTTTGTACTCTCAGTACCACTCAATCACAGTTCTCTTACAACAACTGGTCAGAATCTCCCAACTCATTAATGAAAATTTAAGCTGTAACTAAGTATAATGCGTGCCGTTATGTAGGAAATGTTCCAACATTAGATATTCTCTATGTTGGGAGATACATAGCTTATCTTCTGGAAAGGTTCACTCAGAGCTTTGAGTACCTTGCATAAGCCAAGTTGGTTTTAGGTCCAGTCTATTAATCAAGATTGTCTCCCATAAGAAGGACATATCACATGGTAGTATCAGTTTAGTTTCTTTTGGCTTTTACTCTTCAATGCATTTATTTTAATGTGGGTTTAATGAATATTCAAATGTTATAGCAAAGGAAATATTTAAAGGCTGATTCTGTAGATATCAGTGGACAATCAGTTAAATTTGGTTATTCTGTAGCCATCTACTAGACTGACTGTGCAAAGTTATGTATTTTATACTGTTTAAATCGGTCAGTAACATGAATAAAGTAGATGCATAATATCAAGAAGGAAAAATAGTTGGTTGTTTAACTGACTATCTCAGATACGGCCTATTTTGTAGCTTTTGTCAGAATCTGTTTCTGTTGCTGTAGTAATTTAATCATTAACTGGAGCCTTAGCCATGTCCCTGATTCAGGACCAATCAATCCTCCTATATGAGTGGGAACATTGACTGGTTTGTAGTTCAACACTTTGGGACTTAACATTGAGCTAACCTTGCTATCTAGCTCTAATATTATGAGAATATATACTATATAATATATAATATTATATATATATATATATATATATATATGTGTGTGTGTGTGTGTGTGTGTGTGTGTGTGTGTGTTTCTTTCTTATAACTGAAACTGATTTCTCACCTAATATTTGTTCTGCATCCTGGTAAGTTACCTGATATTATTTCTCCTATTGTTTGTGCAAGGCTCTTTTGACGGAACCTTTTTTTGGTTCTTTAAAGACTGGGATCCTCCCTCTGAAACCATCTTATTTCCTGAGTGCTTTTATATTCCTACAAAGTCTTCCCAAAATACCACTTTCCTGGATCTTTGAACATTGCCAGTTGCTAGAGGTATGATAAATTTCCAGTACTCACTCTTGAATCTCTGATGACAACTACTTAGGGCATATTGCTACCCCTTCCCACCCCCCACCCCAGATACTTAGGCTGGTTGGACTTCTTGAAACTGTTAATAGTTGGGTCTCTATAGCACTTCTCAGACTATGGTGCTAATCTAGTTCTGGGATCTGGCCATCACCAGACTACCTCATTTTGCCACATTTTACCTTCCTTTACCTGGCTGTGTCCCACTATAGAGCTACCTCACTCATCATCATCTACAATGAACATTTTGTAAATGATTATTATATATATAAGTCATTTTGTTTAAAAAAGAGTGTGCCTCCTATGGTTCCTATACAGTATAATCCACAATAAATGAAATACACAATCTTCTATGTCTTGTGTGGTACCCAAATGTGATATGTGTATACAAATATATGCAGGATGTGCATATATGAATTGCTTAGGATTTGTCTGTTTCTCCTTCTCTAGTCAGTTGTTAATTTCAAGATTATCTGGTTCTTCTCCATTCTTCTTTATAACCTTATTTGAACATGATATGTTTGGAATGTAGAACAGCTGAAGAAACACACTCCAGATAGTATGAAGCCTTCTATAATTTTCCCCATTCATTAATGAAACTTAACTGTATTCCTGTGTTCAAGAAGTATTTGTTAAGCCAGGTGTACTACCTTAATTCAACTCTTCTGGGAGTCTTAGTGATAGACTTTTCTTAACAATCAAATTTAGAGTAGCATGTCATATTTCTTACGTGCCTTTTCACTGCAATTAGCTGTTTCCTAGAAATAGGTAAATACTATGATTCTGTTAATGAGTTGGTATTATGTGTGTGTGAGTGAGTGTTTGTGTGTGTGTGTGGCTTCTTTATTTTTTACAACAGTAGTAGACAACTTATCAAAAACCTGTGTCACGTTTATAAATAAAACTAAACAAGTATACATGAATAAAGACAATGCAAAAATAAATGCAAATGTAGAATTTAAGATTCTAGGCAGTTCTTCCTTTAGAAACTACTTTTATGTTTGTTTGTTTTGGTTTTTGTTTATTTATAGATAATTACCAGAGCATTAAGTCTGAATATATGAAATATGGTTAGTGAGTACTCTTTTCTATTGTTCAGTATTCTTCAGGACATCCAGGAAAAGTTTGAAAGCAGAAAAGCATACAAGTATCCCAGAAACATCAGATGAGATGGTTAGGAAGAGGAAAAAACATGTCTTTAAACTAAACTCAAATTTAATATTATTTTAATATTATTAAAATATTTTAATATTTAATATTATTTTAAAATAACTTATTACAGGTAAATTTCAAAATAACTTACTGATAACCAAATATTGGGTCTGTACATCAGGATTTGTAAACTTTGAAAGGAATGTTACCTATTGGGCAGATAGCTCAAGGATAGTTCTTTGATTTTGTTTTCAGTTTTTAAAATTATATTCATATAAAGCAGACCCAAGAAAACTAAAAGTATTCATTAATAAATCAGTTACTTCAGAGTTAGTATGCACCTACAATAGGAGTAATTTAAAAAATATGGTATAAATTAATAAATTGGGCCATCAAAAATCATTACAAATTTTGTACACAACAAGGATATAAATGTATAGCAACATTATGGCTAAAATTAACTTGAAAGGGTATTTCCTACAGTGTACCTCATGGTGTAAAAGTGGTGGTATTGGGGAGCTTCTAAAATGACAAAGGGTAGCGGAAGGGTCAAATTGATTAAGAGGAGAGTATAATATGAAGCATCTCTGAGTGAGTTGTGAGGGTCCCAGGTCTAAGGGCTGTCAAAACAGGAAGGAATAAAAAGACTCTGCAGTGCTAACTGTTTAGCAAAGAGGAGGGAGTTGCCTTTCAGGGTATTTCTAAGGAATGTCATGTTCGTTGGATGATGATAGAGGAAACAAAATATATAACCCCAGAAGTCTAACGCAGGAAAGAAATGGATGATGTATTTTAAAAACTGAAGAGTTTTAATGTGAATATAGGACAGATTGTTAAACTTGGAGTTCTGGAGATACTCCAGTCCCCCTTTCAATCTGCTGGATCTGTTTTCCAGTCCCTTCAATGCAAGGGAGCTATCCAGGGTGCTAGACTTCTGCTGAACTCCTCTCTGCAAAATTGTGCAAACAATTTGATTGCTTTTGTTTACTAATCCTAGCACCTGCTGTTGGCAGACACTGTATCGTTCTCTTGGAGTGTCTAATCTTCCATCATTTGAGTGGGTCTTTCCGTGTTCAATTCAAATATAAATTGAAGGAAGCTCACCCCAAACCCATGCAAGAAGGCTTTTCTGAGTTTCAGTAAGAGCCTCTGTTTATCACTATCAAATCTCCATTTAAAGTATCATAATTCACTGCTTGCATGTATTTCATGCCCACTAGATTGTGAGCTCTTTGAGGGCAGGGATTTTGTATGTTATACTCTTTTTGAAGCAGTTGGTCAAAATCAGTGATGTGAAGATCTTTAGTAATTTGACAAATGTGTGAATACTGCTTAAGAGTGACTTGATTTTTGTCCATCTTATATGACTTACTCCCAGTGTTAGCTCCTGTCCTGAATCACATTTCGGTTCACATAGAATATTTGCTTCCCTAGCTTTTTTGTGGACTGAAAATTGGTTCTTAACTTAGAACCGAGTAACATAAAATGGCTAAAAGTCATGAAAAAAAAATGAAAAGACTGTAGGAATCCTAGGAACTGTTGCACATATACCATGGGCATTAGGGGATCAGCAAGGTTTAAGGAAGCAAGAAGCAGCACAGGCTGATTAAGAGAAGGGGGCAAAGGAGAGTCTGGTTTATCACTTCCTCGAACCAGATTCTGGAACATCCACCCCCCATTCACTTTTAAGCCTTCTGGAATATGGTATTTCCTCTTATTTCTCATATCCCAGATCTATAATACCTTTTGAAATGTGCAAATCTGAGTCTCTGTGAGGTGAGCAGTATTCTTGCATTCAGTAAACAAATGTTACTCGGCCCTGTGTATATGCTGGTTAATGTAACATACACGGTTCCTGTCCCACTGAAACATACAGTTTAGTTCCCACTTTCAGTACCCATATTATGGCTCTTGGTGAGAATGGAAGTTGGTAGACTTCTCTTTTTGTCCTCTTGTAGCCACATTAGTGACCTGCACAGCCATAAAGACTAAGTGTGCTTTTTTGCAGTACTTGACTCCCACACATATCATTGTTCATAATGTTCATTGTGGTAATAATTGGCTACATCACCATAGGGAAAAACACATTTATTTCCATGTAATACATCCTGTCACTGGTATGATATTGACTTACTGATAACTTTTATATGATGTTGGTAATTTGTGTGCTTGTTTATATCTTCCCTTATTGGGATATTTCAAAAATAGTGAGATACTCCAGTTTATCTTTTGGTCAGAAATTTCCTGAGTTTTAAGTGCATGAACTATAGTATATGGTTCTGTGGCATTTTGTGGGGGATATTTTCACTTTGTAGTTCTCCCTTTTGCATTTTTGAAGTATATATACTATCTGTTATAGGTCATGTGTTTCTCTTTCCTATTTTTCATTTTTTTTACCTATTGCTAGCAGGAATGTTTTAATTATGAAATATAAAAAGAGAAGCTTTATATTTTATTATTAGAAAACAATCTACTGGTTTTTCCACCTTGGTAACTTAGTTATATAGCTCAGAGAAATAATATGGATTCAAAATAACTTAGATGTAAAAGAAAGGATTTTTAAAGTATAAAAAATGAGTAAAGCTAAAGTTTCTTTAACAATCTCCAAAAAATTCATAGTTGGAGAACTAATTATTTCTTTGCTAAATACTTAGAATTGTACTAAGTAATACAATTATCATTGATTTTATGGATTAAAAACCACTAGAGCCATTTTTCTAATAATACTAAACATAAAACACTCCTATAAAAACTATGTTTAATCTATCTGAAAGAAAAGTTGCCTTACAACTGTTTCAAGAGTGAGTATGTGTGTTCACGATTTAGATGTTTTATAATGAAACTGTTAAGAGAAAGAGATAATTTTTAGCAATCATGTGAATCATTTGTGTTGTGTAAGCATAACCCCAGGAATCTTCAGCACTCAGTCAAATCTAGGACTTCTTTGGGACCAGAAGTGATGATTACCTCTCATTTAGAGTGTGGTCAGGGAAAGATGGGCTCCTGCTATGATTACATTCTTCTTTTCTTCTTCACTAGAGAAGGTAATGCAGTTTGCAACACTATCAAGACCAGTTAAGACCTTGTACAGATATTAGTGAATGAAAATGTTTCTACTAGAATATTATTTGACATTAATTCAAAACTTGTGTTAATCTTTGTATGTACAAACTTACACATTAATATAGTAACATAATGTCTTATAATGGGAACTGTTTTGTCTAAATTTTTTTCTAATGTAGGTGTTTTTAGTCTTTCTTTCTTTCTTTCCTTTCCTTTCTTTCTCTTTCTTTTCTTGGACTAAATCAGTCAGTGTTCTCCTGAAAAACAGAACCAATAGTGTGTGTATCAATATCATCTATTTATAAGATTTATTTTGAGGAATTGGCTCCCATGATTGTGGAAGCTGGCAAATGTGAAATCTGTAGTACAGGCCCGTAGCCTGGAAACTCAGACAGGATTTATACATTATAGTTTAAGGCAGAGTTCCTTTTTCTCTGAGAAACTTCAGTTTTTACTCTGAAGGCAGACTTGTCCAACCTGCGGCCTGTGGGCTGGATGTGGCTCAGGACGGCTTTGAATGTGGCCCAACACAAATTCATAAACTTTCTTAAAACATCACGAAAATTATATATGAACCTTTTTTTTAGCTCATCAGATAATGTTAATGTTAGTGTATTTAATCTGTGTCCCAAAATAATTCTTCCTCCAGTGTGGCCCAAGAAAGCCAAAAGCTTGGACACTTCTGTTAAGGCCTTCAAGTGATTGGGTGAGGTTCACTCACATCATTGAGGGTAACTTTCTTAAAGTCAAATGATTCTAGATATTAATCATATCTACAAAATATTTTCACAGCACATCTAGATTAGTGTTTGACACACCACTGAGAACCATAGCTAAGCCAAATTGACATGTATAATATAACCATCATAGGTGCTGAGGTATATATGTTAACAAGCACTTTCTGGTTTACATTATAAGTTGATGTGTACGTGTTTTTCCTTTGGCCATAGATGATTTAGCATTGGTCAGTTATTGGTGTTTCTAGGCACAGATAATCATTCATTTGTTCGTTATTCATTTTGTAATCATTTATTTATTAAGAACGCATTATCTGCAAGAAGCAATGCCAGGCAATTGAATAATTTAAAGAAAATGAATAACAGAGGCCCTATCTTCTAAGTTTGTTAATTCTAGTGGAAGAGCGACAAGTATGTTATTAGATGGCTGCATGATAAGTAAATTTGAGGAGAGAAAATGTGTGTTTTTTAATCTTGTGAATGAGTAGGCTAAATTACTGTACTTACTAGTTTAAGTATAAGTCATATAAAATTGGATTATGAGAGGTGTGCTTGCCCACTGCGGGTCATCTTCATTTAGACAATGTTGGCCACAAATGCATTCATTTTAGCACTTTAAAGGATTTGTGTTTGTATTCAGCCTATGCAAACATGATTCAGTATATACTGAAACAGGACTGACAAATGAACTGTCATGTTGCATTGATAATCTTGTTCTTCATATAGCATAGAACAATACACATTTTCTTTACTGTCTGTAAATGGATGTTTTCTCATGGCACTTTTTCATTCCAAAACTACATTTTGTTTCTCTTTTCTTATTCAATGACTATGAACTGTCTGCCTGGCTTTTGAGGCCTCCATAAGCTCACGGCACCTTGTTAATTCAGACAGATCTTCCACTTCGTTAAGGTCTTGTAGTTTAGGGCACCCTCACATAGGCAGCATATGTATTTAATCCTTTCTGTTTATACAAACTGAGCTGTCATTACAGGCCTAACTCCATGAAACCTTCCATGACGACTTTAACCCACCTGGGGATTTTCCTTTGCTGCACTCTGAGCTGTGAGCAATACCTAGTTGGCACTAGACAATTAAGTACAGTCTGTTCTGCTACAATGCATTTTTCTGTAATCTGAATTAGCTTCTACACAATGGATAAGTAGGGGAATTATGTTAGTACAATGTGGAAGTTGGTTCATGTGTAATTCTTCCCCCCCAGCATATTAATACTTAGCTTTACTAAGTGATTATAGCTGAATGAAAAAATACTGCTATAGGCATGCAGAATACAATAGAGAAATGCCCTTTTTCCCAATCTACTTTTATCTTTTTTAAAAAAGGAAAAAGTTTATGTATTTTCTGGATCATTCCTTTTTTCTTATTAGGAATTTTACACATCCTTTTAGGCATATAGAATTTTATAAAAATTGTTGATTTTTTTTAGAACTCTGTTATAAGTTATATAGATTTTGAATGTTTCTATCAAGCTCTATTTTGGGGGGTATAAACTCTGTTATATTTATTGTCCAATTTTTTAGAGTGAAAGGACACATATGTTGCAATAGCAGGAACTGAATAAATTTGTTTCAAATCACTGAACATTTACTGAACATCTGTGTGCCAGACACTAGTGCTAATGTTGGATGTCTGAAAATTGAGTAAGGGAGAGTCAGAAAAAGTCCTGTACAATGGTGGTTCTATTGCTTAGCTAAGTAGATGAGGAGTAAGAGAGACAATAAGACGTAACTGTAGCCTTTATTCATATTCCTCCTTCTGCCTGGAATGCTTTCTCATTTCTGTTTTATTTATCCAGTGTCTTCCCATTATCTCTCAACTGAAACATCACTTATTTATACTATTTTAAGTTCTCAGAGCACCATGCATTTTTCTTTCATAGCACTTAAGGTAGCTGTAATTTTACAATTATTTGTGAGATGATTTAGTGTGTGTGTGTGTGTGTGTGTGTGTGTATGTATACATATATATATATGTATGTATGTGTGTGTGTGTGTGTGTGTGTATTAGACTGTAAGCTCCATGAAAACAGATATTATCTTTGTTTTTTCCTATTGATGTATTCCCATTTCTTGGCAAGAATTTAACACACAAACATACACACACATGCACACACATGTACACATGTGCATAGTGACACACACATACCCACAGCAGGTATTAATATATGTAATATATATTATATATAGATAAACAGCAAGTATTTATTAAGTTTTAGTACATAATGGATAAAGTAATTTTTTCTTTATTTTTTAACAGTAAACTTTGAATATTCTTGCTAGAATGAGTCAGTTTTTTAAAATTAAATTTATTGGAGTGACATTGGTTAGTAAAATTACATAGGTTCCAGGTGTACAATTCTATAGTACGTTGTCCATGTGTTACATTGTGTGCTCAGCACCCAGAGTCAGTTCTTCCATCACCATATATTTGGATCCCCTTCCCTTCTCCCCAGCTTTTTTTCTACCTATATCACTTTTGTTATCACCATATTTCCTAGTGTATAAATTTGTGGAAGTTTGTGGCTTATATTTTGTTTCATAAATTTTTATTAAATACATTATAGAAAGAAAAATGTTATAGGCCCTAGAATTTGTTATATTTTCTTCTAGAAATTTCAAAGTTAAAAGAATGCACAAAATCTAAAAATTTAGAGAAGAGAGTATGAGACAGTATTTTTATTAGAGTAGAGTACAGAAGGATATCTTGAATATTGCTCTAAAAGCAAAAACATAAAAGAAGTAATTGGCAATTTTTGGAGGAGGCTTGATATTTTTAATTAAAATTAAAGGGTGTCTGAACACCAAAAGTCACCATAAATTAAGTGAACAGACAAATCACATACAAGTAAATGTTTGCAATAAATATCACTAAGGAAGTAAAATATATAAGGAGAGCTAACAACACAGCAGTAGTATGACCAACTACCCAACAGAAAAAATATGGGTTAGAAGATATGAACTAGCAGCTTCTAACAGAGGAAATGTATAGTAAAGTAACTCTGCTCAACTTTATTAATAATTAGGGAAATACAAATAAAAATGGTAGTGTGTCATTTCACAGCACTCATAATGAAGGAAATTAGGGTTTGGCACAACTTAATTTTGGTAGGAATGCGGAGTGTTGTTAGTATACATTTCTTGTGAGAACATAAATCATTATAAACACTTTGGATACCCCTTTGGTAATATCTAGTAAGGTTGGAGATATGATGAGTCAGTACCAAGCAGTTTGACTCATAAGTTTTACATTGAAGAAATTCACTTGTGTATAAGAATACATTTTTTAAAAAGTCCAGTGCAGCATTTTTAAAAATAATGAGTAACTGGCAGCAATATTAATTACTGTTTTCAGGAGTACATTTATAAGTATTTAAAACCATTTATTTAGTCTTAAACATGCAAATCAAAGTTACACATCATATATGGATACATAATATGTATAAAAATGCATGTTGTGTACCAGATTTTGGGTCGTTATTTCTGCTGGGGGGGGGGGAGAAAGAAAATAACATTGGAAAGAAACTGTATTAGGTGTTAAATATAATATAGATTAAAATAATATTTGTTCATTTTACACGGGAATAAACTGATGCCCAAGAGGTTGTAAACTGCCCACCGTCACCCAACCTGAGCTGTGCCCTGGGTCCCATGTTCACTGTCAATTTGCTGACATTCTTCATACATGTGAACTATAAATTCTTTCCATACTGCATTCTTTCCAACACTGCTATTTGTGTACCCACTGCTTCTAAGGTTACTTCGGCACCCAAGTGATGATACCTTTTTAAAAAATTAAAGATAGGAACTAATTGTCAGTTTGTTTCATCTATTGCTTTTTCTTCCAAACTTTTAACAGTTGGAATTTGTTTATTGGAATTTCCCTTTAATATAGCTCACAGATTCTTTAAACTTGCTCGCATACTTTACTTGGTCAAATAACTAGGTCATGTTCATTCTTGCCAGGGTAAATATATTGTAGAAGGCACCCTTTATATTCATTGAATGAATTACAATTTCAAACCTTGTGCATGATGTCTTTGTTCTTTCCCATTTGATATGATTTGTAGGTGACTAGATTATTTTAAGTGGAACATCATTGAATCAAGTACATGTGGATACCATGTACCTCTTGTAACATGGATCCTACCACCATCTATGAGTGATTGCTTCACTGTCAGTGCCTTGGATATACTAATAAGTTAGCTGACGTTTTTGTGAATGTGAACTCTGATTTAGTCAATGCACATAGTGAACCAGCTGGGTAAATACTTGTTAAGCAGTGAGGAAAAAGAATCATAAAGTAGTGGGTATAATTGCAACATATCTAGTCATCATTTCAGGTATGTAATGTGACCTTGGTAATTTAGAGTGCTCAGGGAATACAGGATCGTGTGTGAGTTTCCTGACTTCTATATAGCACAATTACATGGAACTAGTTTTAGACATTCAGACTATTATAATCACTAAGTAATATGCCTGTGGAAATTTTTTATTTAAAAACACTTGGTTCCTGCTTTGAGAATTCAAATATTCCATTTATTAATTTTGATCAGTTATATACTTTTTTGTATCATCCAATAATTAAACTACTATCTAACATTGTAAAGTCAACCCAAGGGATCAACTTATTTAAATTACTGCTTGAGAGCTATTTCTATAAATTTTTAGGAACATTATTATGTTTACTTTAGTAAGTAAAGTCTATTTTCTGGCTACATGTAATTTTGATAAGGAAAGTCTGATGGCCAGTAAACTTCCAGCTAAGTAAAATGATAAAATATAAAATAATTCAATTCTATTTGCTAACCACATGACATTTGAAGTGCTAATCCTATTCTTTTGTTACCATCTAACTTTAAAATGTTCTAATATCTTGGGCCCCAGTTAGATTTCAGATCAAAATCTAAGAGTATTTAATAGAATACCTTTCCAATTAAACTAACAAAATACATCACTTTTTATCCAGAGGATTATCTCAGTTTAGTGAATGTAGAATGTCACATAATAAAAGCAACACTTAGATAACTAAAGAGTTACATTATAAAATAAAACTAGGAAGGATAAAAGAAACAATAACTAGTTATGCCTGCCTTTTTGTATATGTTATTTCCTTTAGAATAAAATTTCATTGCCATACCAATATTCTCTTCAGTATCATGGTCTGCTGTGTACCTACATGCACATTGCCCATAGATTTGGGCTGACTGTATTTAGCATTTCAATACCTATTGACCTAAACATGATTTTGTTTTTTAAATTCACAGTCTGGGTATAGGAACTGACTACCTATGTACATATGTTAGAGGAAAATGACCTTTATGCAAACATTGTTTTAAAGATCATGTTATAGATGTTTCATTATTGTTTTAACTATATTAATACATATTTATCTGTGAAGTGTCTCATAATCAAAATTACATATTTTTTCCTTTACTGTGTCTTCATCCTTTGGAAATCTTTAACACTGGACACAAAACTTAACATCCTTGGTTAATACATGCAATGAGAACAAAATAAAATTACACAGATTATATTAATTAAAACTAAGACCAGAGTTTTCATATTATGGTGATGCATGCACTCATAGGCATTTTCTTAGGGTACATTTATTTTTTTGCTATGACATTGACAAATGATGGAAGAAGTAATAAATTTCCTGAAATAATCTGTGAACCACTACTGCATTTACAGAGTTTTGTAGTTGGCATTTGCTGAAAGCTAATGCTATTAGGCAGCTAAGAAGTAGCATTCTTACCTCCCTAAGACTTAAATAGCAAATAAATTTTAAATGAGAAAAAATGTTTCACAGTATTCAACTAACATAATGAACAAGGACAAGTGAGATAAGTATTTGTTCTTTTGATATATAATTCCATACCTTCCTTATATTTTACATTCTTGTATTGCTCATCTTTTGAAAAGTGGAGCCAAATTTATACAGCATGGATGTAGAATTTTAATCTACAGTGCAAGAATAAAAGATCAGAGGAATATTTAATATGTAAAATGTCTTTAAATTTTTACAGAATATCAAATAATACTTTCCCCGAGTTATGCTTTTTCTTGTTTAAATTTAATAAATGTAAAGGGTATGATCTTTAGATAATTTTTCCCCCTCTTTAAATGGTCTGTCCTATAGTATGCATTGCCTCTGATTTCGCTTGGAAAAAACAGTTACCATCATTCTACTTCCTGGCAAGTTTGGACTGTCAGCTTGTACTTGGTTCAAGGAGTAGATTACAGGAGAGGTGTAAGTTAAATACTAAAAGGAGGAGGTGGGGTTGTAAGATTTAGTTTAGTATTGATAATTTTATTAACTTTCAACTGTTACACTGAATTTGGCTAAGGTCAATCAGTGTGGCATTGTATTAGCTTATTTTGATGTGGCCACATACTGTTGGTAAAGTATCTTAACAGTTGCTTATTTATACAAAAGATAATACATCTGTTAGAACAGCATGCCTTTGAAAGTATTTCACTAGAGGATTATCAATTCCCTTTAACTTGAGGATGTAGCACTGCTTTGGCCATGCTCTTGTATAGTATTTGACTTGTGTCAAATCAACATCAGTGCTACCATTAATCTCGGGAATCACACACAGATTACTTCCCCTGAAAGACATATAATATCTTTATAAACGTAATGTATAAGATTAAGTATTCATTTTTATTAACTCAATAATTTGTGAAATTAATAATTTGTGAAATTGGTATTTTTGTTTGTCTTCAGGCTATTACTTCCTGTATTTTGGTAATTCCATTTATTTACTTTGTTGTTTTATTTATTTATTTGCTATTTTACTTATTTATTTTAAAAACTTTGTTTATGAATTAAATATTTAACATTTATTGAGCACAGTCTATGTGCAAGGCACAATTCTGAATGCTCAGCTTTCATGATCTCATTTTATTCTTAGAACAACTCCATGAGATAAGGTTGGTTTTAATCTCTATTTTTGTTTGAAAAATGGAAGTGCAGAAAAATTAATTTACCAATGATTGTGTAGCTTGCTTATGTGAAATAAGTTATTTTCTTTTATTTGATGTAACTTTATTATATCAAATAAAGTGTTCCATTGTAAAAGGGACTTTGTAAACCGGAACTTATTTCTGGTTTATTAAAATAACACATCTTGTACCTATAGATATGAAAGTAATATTGGCAATGTTCAAACACCTACATATGTACTATAAATTATTCTGAAAATATAATTTTATTAAATATATGCCTCAAAACTAGTAGTATTAGAAGAAAATACTATACTGGAGGGAAGAGGGTTAAAATCCTAGAAAATTACCATAGCAAAAATATTTCATGTTTGAAAATGAGATGAATACATAAACACATTTACAATAATTTTCACATTTATACTGAAAAACAGATATGTCGTTCTATTAGACTTTACCAATATAGTTCATTAAAAGAAAAAAAACATTGCATAAAATTGTGATTTACAAAGTATACATTAAAATGTGATTAACTTTGAGCAAGATAATTCATTAAAAGACCGTTTCAAAGAGTGAACTTTAGTAATTTAATTTTGTAAGTTATAGGCACCTTTTGGGAGTTGAGGAAATTAATGGTCCTTTCCCCCCCAATAAGGCCATGAGCATAAAGAAAACAAATAGTGTTTGTAAGTTCCAGTAGTGTATAGATCTAGAATATCCATAGATTTACTTTGAAAAACCTAATACTAGTCTCTTGAAAATATTCAGTCAAAAATATTCTGTAGAAATCTTTTTCATTGTTAATATACCTAGTTTGGTCATATCCTTAATAAAAGATGTGAGTAATGGAATGTATTTTAGAATATGCAAGGTATATTGATTTTGCAAGAACATTCTCTTTACTTCTTATGGCATCTGTTTCAGAAATCCAGTGATAATTTATAATTGCAGGTAATAACTAACACTGATATCACTTTTAAGATTTAGCAGGCACTGTTCTAAGAATTTTGCACATACTGATTCATTTAGTTTTCACAATAACCTGATGGAGTGATTTTTTTCTCGTTTCCAGATGAGGAGGTTGAGGGTTAGAGATTTTAAGTAAACAGGCCAAGTTCACCTAGGAAGTAGTTTAGCAGGGCTGTAATCTTTGCTGTTAACTACTTTAACTAGATAGACCTGGAGCCCAACTAAAGATTTCTTTCATAAATGTCTTCACATTTTGTTGTTGTAAGGCCAAAGTATTTGGTGGCCAATTCAAAAACAGTGGGAGCCTAATAAAACAGTGGGAGCCTAATAGAAATAACAGACATGAACTTCTATTTTCTTCTATTTCATTGGTAGTTAAAGAGTACACTTGACCTTCATATTGGAGACAGTGCTATTAATTCAGCATCAACTGGGAAATAATTCACAGCATTTGGATTCGTAGGTGTTCCTTTTAGTCAAGCCCAATATTTAGTGATTCTTGAAAAGAAAAAGTAGTTCAGTTTTTGGAGAGGGAAGTAACCAATTGAAATTAGAAATAAACTGATGAATAAATAACTTTGTCCACTATCTGACAATTTTGGAAGCATTGTTTATAATGAACTAAAGCATGAAACTTATTTAGATAATTTAAAATCAGAAATAGGCTTGTTCTTAGTTGAAAATTTTATTTTTACAACGCTATTGATTTTGAACTTATTTAAAACTTTACTTGAATTGTTTAGTATGCAGGAAAATGGAAACATTCTATAAAGGGGATACAACAGATCAATATATTTTTCATGTTCAAGTTGGTTGTATTATACTTAAAAGCAATCACATTATGTTTTTCAGTGTAAAACAGTTAGAAACTTTATATAGTTAGGACATGCCATCAGGAAGTCTGAAGTAACGAGTGATTATGCTGATTTTCTGAGCTGTGTTCAGTTTTCCACAGGAATAAAAGTCAACATTAATTTGTCTGCATTTTAAATTTACTTTTCTATACATTTACTATAGGAACCCCATAGTAATGTCAGTTGCAGATGTAGGGGAAAATGTGGGGTTTCACACATTTCTGCTAAGTTCTTGCCCAGTCATTAGTGGTGATACGTATCATAAATCCTGCCTCTTCCCTCTTTAAATGAAGGAGATGTATGATATGTGATCAGTGGTATATGTGTTGCAACTCACCTTTTAAAATGATCATTATTAGCTTGT
Organism: Lyroderma lyra; assembly: GCA_004026885.1. Classification (NCBI taxonomy): domain Eukaryota; kingdom Metazoa; phylum Chordata; class Mammalia; order Chiroptera; family Megadermatidae; genus Lyroderma; species Lyroderma lyra. The sequence goes on from PVJL010008594.1 coordinate 36,986, forward strand.
GAAGCATTCTGAACATAAAAGGATTTATTTGTGCTTGTACCTCATTCATCTTTAGCATCCTTATCAATGTCCTGAATGTAATAAGCAGTAGGCTGTTAATACCAGTCCTGACTACCATGATCTTTTCATGTATAGGACACTGTATTAAAAAAAATGACCACTATCCAAGTAAGTCAGCTTAACTTGATCTAAATATAATTATAGAAAACACATTTGATGTACTGCATATGTTTAGTATTTATATATAGATGGTTTTAATACCTCGTTTAGTTAAGGATCTTGAATAGTTACACACACACATACACATACACACAGAGGGTGCCAAAAACATGTTTATACATTTTAAGAAAGGAAAAAACTGTATTAAAATTGTAATACTCAATAACACTGATAGCAAAAGATGAATACAAGTTACATTTGACTTCTGCAATTACAAGTGGTAACCAAAGAGGTTACCATCAGTATTTATGTAATACATACACAATATCTCTTAAAATGTGTATACATTTTTTTGGTACCGCTGTGTGTGTGTGTGTGTGTGTGTGTGTGTGTGTGTGTGTATAAATATCCAAAATTTCTCATCATTTTGATATTATTTTGTGGTTATAGTTTATTTAAAATATCATCATTAAAATCTTATTGAATGAATTGTTTTTTTATCCCTGTCACCAAAGTGAAGCTTTTGATTTAATAAAAGCTTCCACAAAGACGTGCTCAGTTTATCAGCATGGATGAGAATATGAAAGATTTAAAGCAAAACTTTGAAGTTGTGCTATCACTAAATAATGAAAACTCATGCTTGAAACACTTCAAATGTACCTATGAAAACTGTACTTACGCAAAATGAAATGATAGCAAATAAGAGAAATGGAATAATAAAAGCCAACAGAGGAAAAATTGTTTATGAATTTTAATATATTCTCATTACTATAATTTAGATTTATCAAAAAATGGTACAGGGTTTATTTAGATACAATATGTTCAATATCTAGTTGTTTGAAATGTTTAATTTTTATGGTGATGGAAAGAAAAAAATATTTAATTTTAAAGTGACTATAGGATTTAAAAATCTATTTGAGATTTTTTTATAGTTTAAATTTTAAACCACTTTAAAAATGGAATAGAGATATTAAAGCTGCAAAAGAGATTAACAGTCATTTAATATTTAATATACACTTTTCTTTTAATGCTTTTACATTTAAAAAGTCTAGAACATACTGGTAGAGTTTCAGGATATTTTGTGTGATTAAGAAGATACATGATGAAAGGAATAAACTGTTTATATTTTTATTAAAACAGTTGATTCTAGGAGAGAATTACATAGATTGAATTTTTTTCATTTATTCAGTTATTCAGTATTCAACAGTTATTTGTCCGATTTGACAACGTATATGACCTTGTGAAAGATACCACAGTCAATTAGACATGGATCTGGCATTGATGGGCTTGTGTTCTAAGGAAGTAGTTATGACAAATACGTGATATACCCTAATGCATTAAGTAGGTAGAACATAAATGCCACAAAAATGCACTTAAAAACCTTGTAATTATAAAGGAGAGAGTATGTTCACTTGTATGTTCTATTTTAATTTGGTTATGAAGAGTGTGTATATATAATGTATTAATTTGAAATGTTTTTGCCTATAAGTAAATGAAGTGTCTTAACACAGAGAATTTATAGGGTCATATAACTAACAGAGTTCATATGGAGAGCAGTGAACAGATACAGTTTATTCATAGCTTCTACTCAATCTCTCTCTGATGTTATCAGTTCTTTTCCTTGATTGGTAGACGAGTGGCAGGAGTGAATTCTGAGACTCACAATTTGTGCCTAACTATCTCTAGAGGAAGAAACGCTACCCCAGTATTTCAAGGAGGGGTTCAGAGATTAACCTTGATTGGCTTGCCTGGGATACATATTTACTCTTTATCTATGGCCAGGATAAAGAAATGCACACACTGGCGTAAATGAACTAAGGCTCACCCCTGAAGTTGGAAATGGGGCTTGATTTTTCCTGAGTATGTAGCTGCCTGGGAGAGTTTTGGGGTACTGCACTGGAATGAATATACTGTTTGAGATGGGAAAGGGAGAATGGATCTTTAGTAGGTAGCCTACATTGTCCACTGAAATGTGATTTAGACATTCAGATATTAGAAGGGACATTCAGGCAGAGTGACTGTATGAACATATGAAGGAAAGAAAATATAATCTGTGTGTAGAGAGAGCACTGATAATTTCGATTTGGCTAGGTAAGGGAATGCCTGAAGGAAAGTTGGTAGGAAATAACAGCAAAGGATAAATTGAGATCAGATGGTGGAAAACTTTGAAAGCTGGGCAGTGAAATTTGGGATTTATTCTGTAGATGATGGGAAATACTCAATATTTTCAGCAGTAAATGAACAAGCTCAGAGTTGCTATTAGTATATAAATTTGTCAGTGCCTTTTTTTAAGGTGTTGCGAATGAATTATGGTTTTGTCTTTAACACCTGGTTGAATGGAGATGTCATATTCTGACACAGAGAAGATGTGAGGCAGTGTGTGAATGTCTAGTTTAGGTGTCTACGTAGGTGGTTGTTTCTGTACTAGAAAGAAAAACGCAGGGAAAAAATTGAGGGAGTAATTGATTAGGAGTCAGTATTTGGATATTCCAAATTAGCTACCCATGGAGGCATTGAATGTTAGAGCCCTTGAAGTTAAACTTCTCAAAGCTTTTTATTTTATAGGTGAATAATTTAATATTCACCTATAAAATAAAATAAAATAATAAAATAATGTAGTGACTTACTCAGTTCTCATTGCTTTACATTTTGGAGCTGTTTTACAACTAGTTCTCTTGACTATAAGCTCAGTACTCTGTCCATTTTAACAGAGCTACCTCCATGTTTGATATACAAATTGATATGTTTTGCCAGAATAATAAATAATGCTTAATATTTATTGAAGATCACTTTATTTCAGGAATTGTGCCAAGCCAATTTTACTCTTATTAATATTTAATTGATAATTAAAATCTTATCTAATGTTACAGAATACTTACTACAACATGCATTTTCACTGTCAAGCAATTTGCATATATTTCTATTGTGCTTTTCATAACCATCCTATGATAAGTGGTGTCATTATTCTTAAAGACTGGAAATTTACACTTAAAGAGGTTATGTAGTATGCCTAAGATCACACAACCCGAAAAGGCAGAGCAGGATTTGGTTCCACGAGGTTGTTTTAGTTAAACGAGGACACATTGTTGCCATCAAAATATTAATAAATCCTTAAAATGGTATTATAGCTTGGTGGAAGAGAGGAGGTAGCCTGTAGACACTTGTATTTGGAAATTAGAAAGGTGAGACTAAAAATTGTATCTAGAAGTCAGGCCTAACAGGGCTCATGATAGGGATATCATGGTAACGTGTATTACAATTAGAATTGAAGCTGTGAGTTTGGTTTGTATTTACAAGGGAGAGATGACAGAAACAGGATAAAAGAGGGCTAGAGGCAGAATCTGGAACCAAAGATAAGACTCAGCTACTAAAAAAATTAGGACCAACAAGAATGTTCAGTGATAAAGAATGCAATGGAGATGAGATTTTCACACAAAGATGACCAGACTTTTCAGTGCCACAGGAAAAACTCATTAGAGTTGATTACCAGAAGCTTATTGGAGGCCTCTTGGGACACCAGTTTTTATGTGACAGTTACAGAAAGAATTGGGAAAAGGGTTCATGAATCAGTGAGATGCATATTTATAGTAGGAGAGAGATTCCTTTGGAGAGGGACATCTTGAAGAATCATAATGGAGATAAAATAGCTTGATATTGGAGGCTATGGGAAGAAATAGAATGGAAAGCATTCCTGGAAAAAATAGCTCTAAAAGAAAATTAGAAAGAAAAGAGACTGATGAAGATTTAGGAAAAAACAAAACATTTTGAAGTAAAGTAGAATTAGAAACAATCTCATTGATGATCTCACTGCTCTTCGTTAAGTATGTGACTAAGCCATCAATGTGCCCTTTGGTGTGATGATTTTGCCAGATACTATATATACCAAAATTAATAAATTTCCTAGAAACAAAAGCTTTTAAAATTTAAATTTAACTGCCAAAATGATGTTACCAAAAAGTGAATCCTGCATAATATAACTGCCTGCTTATGATATGCATGATAAAAATGCATAACTTGTGATTCTGTATCCTAAGTAAATGTAAAGACAAAAGCGAATTTATTCTGTAAACCTGTGAAGTCTTCAGATTTCCTCTTAAACGTTTGCTCATTCTGTTTTCTTTCTCACTGATGACCTTTGCATAAGTATTACAAGTATGCAATATCCACCTTCTCTTTTCACCTTTCCTCCATCAGTTTATAGTAATAAATGTTTATTTAGCTTACTATGTCTCAGGCAGTGTTCTAATAGCTTAGGCATAATAAATCACTTATTACTGCCCCCAGCTCTGAGTGAGATGTTATTTTTATCTAAATGTTGCAAATGAGAAAACTGAAATTTACACACTTCATAGAATTTACACACTTTCTGTTGGGTTAGCTGTTTGCATTTTCCTATCAGTAATTCAAATAAAATCACGGTAACAATCACTTTAAGACTTTTAACTATGTGAAATGAAAGAGCTCCTTTTTACAAAATAGGCTTTTTCAACTAAGCTGAAAATATTGAATTGGATAGAAAGGATTTTAATATAAGGTTTATTCTCCTGGATCAGAAGGTTAAAAACAAACAAACAAAAAAACTAAAGTGTCTTATAAAGGGGAGTGTGATGGAGTAAGAATGGGAAAAATTGATGAAATTGTAGGGATAGAAGGTATAACCCATGTTCTCTCCAGCTGACCGTTTTTTTGACGTGACAGGCTCATTTTGACTGTTGCCTTCTCACTGGAATATCTGTTAACAAACTGCTTTGAGAATTTCCTCCCAGAGTGCAAAAAAGAAGGCCTCCACTTTACTAACTTGCTTTCACTTGATCAGTTCCCTAATTGACAGATTGATATTTTACATATTTACGTATTTCATGTGCCCTGGCATAAGAAGTTCTCATGTTCCATTAATATTTAATGATTGTAATAGCAAAATTCTTATATATTTCTCCTGCATCACTTCTGATAATAACATTTTGGACAAATAAGTATTTTGTTAAAATTAGTCATTCATGCTTGTATTTATCCTTCTGTCTGTAAAAATTAACACAATAGATTGTGTATTTCAATTGGAAAAGTACTTCTAAAAACATTCTTTATTTAAGTGAGAGTGCCAATACCCTAAACAGTATTCTAATAGTATAAGAAAAAAAGAGTTAAGACATCAAAACCTCAACAGTTGTAGGAAGTGACTTGATCAGTCGCAGGAAGAGAGTCCAGTGAGTCATAAATAAGCTAAATTAATTCAGAAGCAGCGGGGTGCTGCAAAGATTAGGTTGCTCCCTTTTGATCTGTGACAAAAAACAATTGCTTTTGTTCTTCCATGGTCTGGAAGGACAGCCTTTTGAGATTTTTATCCACTTCATTTGTAATATTCAGTATTTGAATATAAAAGTAAGAAGAACCATGTTCTTTAAAAAATAGTGGATGAGAGTGTGTCAGGAACAGTGGCTTAGGTGAGTGTGTTAATACTTCAGATCACTAGAGAACCAGTTAATTGAATAGTCTGAAACCGTTTATGTCTTTGCCCAGGAAGTAAGAAACTAAGAAGCTTACTCATATATGTCACAATTCAAGATTATTTTCATCCATGCATTTGTTTGGGTTTATTATATTTTTATGTATTTCAGAAGAAGAGAAGCATTTGATGATTACTTTTCAAATATTTTACCATTTAGTTTAGAGGTAATCTGTTTATTCACATTTAGATAAAATCATTTTTGAATTTATTTGTGCTTTCTCATATCAATTTTGAAAAAATTTTTGACATTTTTAGTTTATCATACAAAGTATAATAGCATTCTTAAAGGCAAGTGGATGTCATAGGATAGTTTTTAATGTAGTAAATAGAAATAATAATAAAATATTTTAAAATTATATTTGGCAGTGGAGTGAATAGCTTATATGGAAAGAGAACACCATTATTAATTGACTCGGAACTTACATGTTTTAACACCCTAAGCTTTGGATTTGGTTTAATTTGTGAATTTATTGACTGTAATTACTCTTTGTACACTGATAAAAATATGGAGGAAATTATATTTTTACTCCTGATCAAGGAATTTGAGAGTTCCTCTTATTGGTGCATGGAGAAATAAAGAGGACCTCAACTCTTAGTTTATGAACTCACACTTTTTCTATGTGTTAATAATTCATATTGATTAAGTATTTACTTTCTGCCTAAAACTTTTAAAAATACTTTATGTGTGTTACCTAAGTTTATTTGCAACAATGACAAGAAGTATTTTCTATTATTGTTCTTATTTTAAAAATGAGAGATCTGAGATAGAGGAAAGTTAAGTAACTTTACTAAACTCACCCAGATGGCAGGAGAAAGAGGCTGAGGTTATAAATTGTCTAATGCTACTTATTCCAGTTTTGCCCCCTCAAAGAAAGTTAGGGCTATTAAGTTAATGGACATTTAAGAACCTCATCATGTCACCTGACTTTCTGGATTTGTCGGTAATAAAGTGGGAATGAAAATAGAAGGAAAAATGGTTTCACTTGGAAGGCTTTCATTGTTGGCCTTGATGTAGTGAAAAGGAGAGCATTTCTTTTAAAGTTTTTCAAGCCATTTTCTAGCCATTTCTGCTGAACTTCTTCGTTTGAAAGGGACTTCTTCGATGCACTGTGTTTCAATTTTTGTAGCTGGATATCTGCTCCTGTCATGGTTTATATTTATCAGGGGCTGACAAGTACCTTTAAGATGTCACAAATCTTTAGGTCAACAACAGGCTGTCTGAGGCTTGTGACTACTTCCTGAAATTACTGCTTTCCATTAACCTAATGGTTCTCAAATTTCCATGGCTTAGTAGTATTTCAGAAGCTACATGAAGAACATCACTTTTTTTTTTTTCCAAATCATAAAGGAAAATAATAGCTTCAGTTTCCTAAATTCTTAAGGTTTATTTTTTTCCCCTCAAATCTTGGCTTCTGCTCTTGTTTGCCTATGGAAGAATCTAGTCTAGTTGTTAGATTTGTATTTTGGCATAAAAAATCATATTCAGATATTGAAGAAATTATGAAAATCACAAAAAAGTTATAGGGATAATTGTAGATTTTTTTTCAATGATTGTTGGCTAAAGAAGAATCTATACTGTATTGCTGGGTTCTTGAGGACCTCTTTTTGATAATCACGATAATGCATAGAGATGGTAGAGTGAGTTATAAAAGAAAGAACATAGAGCTAACTGGATATTTTTAGAAGTAGGTTTAAAAGATCAGGCCCGTTAAAGAATCTGAAATAATAGATCCAGAAATAAAGGTAAAAGGAAAATAAGAGGTAGTCCAGATTTACACAAATTGAGAGAGGAGAGAAATTGTTAAGCAGCTATTTTGTATGTGAAATTGTCTAAAGACAAATGTCTAAGGGTGTTTTTTGAAAAAAATGTACTCTTTATTTTATGGGTTTCCAAATTCTGTCACCCACCTACCCTTTTATCCCACTTGCCCCAATTACTTTGTTGCCTTCTTGATAGCTGATGAAATTTGCATGTTTTTGGATTTTCTCTTTTGAGTCTTTTAGAAGTGGATTGGTACTTTATGAATATTATAGCATGCAGAGATAGACTATAAGGCAGAACGATAAGGAAAAGGTAGCATTTAGTATTTATTTTTTTTGCCAAAGCACAAAGACATGCAGATGTTTCGCAGTTTGAACATGTTGAAAATCACCAGTAACATCTTTTTATTTTTATTTTTTTCTGGATTCTAGTCCTCAGTTCTAAGCCTCAATCTGCTATCTATTTGGCACTGTTTATTAGGAATCCTGACCTTAGTTTAATACTTACATTTTGCATTTGATAGAATCTTCTCTGATACCAACTGTGCCAAATACTAAGTTTCATTAAACACATTGTCGGAGAAGAGTCTATTTGTTTAAAATGTGTCTAAAAATATTCTAAACTCAGAATAAAAATATAAAAATGACTACTGTTCTTAGATAGGATTTTAACCTGATTGTTCATTTGGTTATGCTCAACATGTTTAGTTTGAAGAATGTGGTGTGAATTGGAATTCCTGAAACTACACTGTTATTGACCATTCTTTTAAGGATGGCCTAGAATTAAACTATCTTGGAAAGCAGAAAAAAACCCTAATAACTCTGTTATCAGAGATACAACAATAAATAAGGACTCTCTTTGACTTTTTGGATCATATTATATATTGGAGAAGATAGATTCGTAAACAGATTATAATTGCATTTTTGCATTATAATGGTATACAAAATATGATAAATGCTAAAATAGAGGAAAGCACAAGACAATAATCTGTGAGTTGTTTTAACGTAAGGGCTGGTTGACTGAGGGAGGGAATCTGATAGTGAGGATTAGTTAGATTGAAAATTTTATAGTTAAGGATGAGGCAAAACAAGTTCAAGAAGTGGAAGCATAGTTGAGATGATAAAGTAGTAATGAGTGAAAACAAAGGATTATTAGTTGAATATTAAAATTTCTAGGGAAAGCCAGGATAAAGCTAAAGATGTTGATTTCTAGGATTTAAGAATGGTGGTTCAAGATATGAGTTCATGAGTACAACTCATATTACAGATAATAGGAAAGTTAAAATAGCTATATAGAGGAAAAAATAAGTATGTGACTCTAGATTATAAAATATACCACATATTTAGAACCTTGACATAGCAGTGAGACCCTGTGAGGCATTTTCTTTAGATTATTACAAGTTTATAGCATTTTTAAAAATCAAAGTGAGAATAATCCTCACAGTTTAGTTCCTTGCGAGTATCATTGTAAGTGAAGAGCAGATACAAGTTTAAGGGATGTAATTAAGTCTTCCTTTTTTGATTGCTAAAATAATTATAAAAATAAGCAATGATAGTAAAAACAGGTCTAAGGCAAAAGGCCTAATTATGTTAGTATAGTCAAAATACAGAATTTTTTTGCAAATGTTAGGAGTTTAAATATCAGACTTTAAAACTTATTTAAAGGACCATTGTGTACCACCTTAATTTAAATTGTATAGAATTAACCTATATAGGCAGTTTAATTAATTTACCAGTGTTAAAACAATTTGGGACCATGATATTCTTGGACTGAGACCATGTAACTTTTTAAAGTTGGTTTTTGTTACATTTTTAATTTCTGAGACAGCTACTTGCTAAAAACATAAATTTGGTAAAATAATTAGACTTTAATCAAACAGAACCTTGTATCATCTTATGTATAATTTTATTATAATCAGTATTTGCAAAAATAACCATCACCTTGCATTAGGAAACCAGGTAAAATAAAATTTACCAATATAATTTTGAAGTTTTTATATTTCTGTGTTAAAAATACTTATAAACTCAAGAATTGCAGAGCTGCTAAATATTAGAGCTTCAACAAAGTTATTCATTTAAAAATGTTTTATTTTAAGTATATAGTTACTTCCTAAGTACATTTTACAATCACAACCATTAGAAATTTTAAGGATATTATTACAAAGGTAAGAATACACAATGGATTTAATAAATATACAAAAATAAGGTTATAAATTGTTTTGTCAGCAGCTATCCATGCCATGAGTAGTCATTTATGCAAGAAGATAATGAGCAAAACATTTTAGGATAAGTTTAATTGAGATATGAGGAAACCAAGTTACTCTCAGAGAGAAAAAGGGTATCATTTGAAAAAATGTGGAGTTGCTATAATCCATTATGCTGCTAAAATGCCTTGCTTTTCAAAGGCTTTCTACACGATAGTTGACATTTTAATGTGGAGCATGAGAATGTTTTTTTTTTTTTTTCATTTTTAGTGCATACTCAACGTTTCTTTTTTCCTCCTTAGTCATCCTTTGTGTATGCTTCTTTATTTGTTGGTTTCTGTGAGTGTGAATCACTACTGTTTGTATTTCTCTAACATCCCTCTCATGTTTTATTTTTAGTTCTGAGCGTAAACCCTTTTGTTTAATTTTCCAGGCTGAATCTTCTATGACAGTCCACTTAACCTAGATCCCCCTCCTCCGTCATCTTCTCCTCTGCTGCACCTCATCTCTCTGTCCTTAGGATGTTGTTATCTCTCCCAAAGGTTATACTAGCCTCCATTCTGATTGATCTCTTCTACGATTCTCTTTGGCTGTTATTTATTTCCAGGTTCCTCTTATAAGTTTCCAGAGTTTCTCACAGTCTCAGCCTCTTGGCTCATACCCAAAACTTTTGGCTGTGAAAACCAGTGGAGATTGTGGCTGAGTGAGATGAGGGCATCTGCAGTCCCCCTAAATGGTTATTGTGCCAGTCTGCCCTCATGAAAATGGAATATTCATGACATAACATCACATTTACTCTATTAAACACGCTGTCAGCTTTCTCTCGCCTATTATATATTCTGTTCTAAAAGCCTTTTTAACAATACTCTTATTAATTTGGGTTGCTTTTGGTAATTTGTCAGTGTAACTTCCAGATAATAAAGATGTTTTAAGTTAAAAACACTTCAGAAGTTTTTCTTCACTTAGAAACGAATTCCACTGTGTAAGTCCCTTGAAGTTGTTGTAATTATTACAGCCTTTGGGGATTAGGATATTGTAAGGAGATTACTCGACTTCTTTACTTAGCAGTACAATGAGAGAGGATGTATCATGAGAGTACAGAGCAGTAAATGTTTGCATTGTACAATTAGAAGAGTTCTGAATAAACATGCTGTGTTGCAGTACTCTCTTAAAATACACCATCAAACCAAATAATTTTTATTGAATACTACTTTGTATATATTATTTGCTATAAGGGATGGAGAATATAGAAAAAATATAAGATGATTTCGATTTGCAAGAATTCTCTGATCAGCTTGAGGAAGGGATATGTTAGTGTAGGCATTTTATAGAATTATTTTAGTCATAAAGTCAGAGAAACTGAGAATAAGACAAGTCAGATAGTTGCCAAAGGTTATTCCGGTGGGAAGTGACAGAGTTGGAATTCAAATTTTTCTGGGTAAAAAGGTTATGCTCTTTCCTCATGTTAAATCAACTAGATAAAAAAAAAGAGATGATTGCTTATGAAATAACAGTGAATCCTTGTGTGATGATGACTTCCATTGTCAGCATAGTCTACTGTTGCTCTAGAGGAACTCAGAACAGATTAATGTAACCTTGCAGGACTTTGCAGAGATTAGAATCGAATTGTATTTTGAAATGGAGTAGGATAAAGATACACACAGAGAAAACAAAAATGTAAGAGCAAGAATTTATGAAAAGGCATGTAAATAGAAATAGATTCTTTTTTCAAATGTGGAAGCCAGTAAATAGAATTTGTCGATTTAAAGCAGGATTACTCTTAGTAATAGCTTGTAAATAAGATGGGGTAAGGCATAATTGTAGCAGCTACAATGATAATGTACCAGTTATGGTGCAGGTAATTACATTAAATACATTAACTCATTTAATCTTCAGAAAAACCATGTTAGAGGGGTACTGCAATTCACTAACTTCATTTTATCGATGAGGACATAGCTGTGCAGACAGGTTAAACAGCTTTTCTCAAGTTAATGCAGCTAGTAAGTATAGAAGTAAATTCAAACCATGCATTCTGGTTCTAGATCCAGTACTCTTATCCATTATACTATCCAGTGCTCTGGGAAAATGATAATGTATGACATGCAACCTTGGAAGTCATGTGCACAAAGCTACACTTGGAATGGGCAAATGAAATAATGACCTAGAATTGAAATGATGTGTGTGCCTGGTATGGCTAGAGTTAGGTAGTGGGTGATGTCCATGCAATAAGATTAGAGAGTAAGGTTTTAAAATATGAAATAATTTGTGATTGGATATAAATCTTGAAGGTGAGGTAAATATGAAAATTTTTATGAAGTTTTGGACTTTAATGATTGCAACAGTGCTGGTGTCAATTACTGATAGGCAGCTTGGTTTTGAGACCCTGTCTGGAAGGGAAAGTTTGGTTTTTCTGTACTGAGTTGAGTCAACTATGAAACATCAAGAGATTGATACCCAGAAGTCATATTTTAAAGCACAGGATAAACAATCCACTGAAGAACACAGAAATTAAAATATTAATTTGGGAGAATTGCTGTCTAGTACATTTAACAAATATTTGTGAGTGTAAAAAGTTGCCAAAAAAGTGCTACTCAAACAGGATTCCATGAATCTATACTGGGCCACAAATTGTTACCTGTAAGGATTAGGAGTAATTTATGTTTATTTTATTTTACAAAAGATTTGATCTGCAATTGGGGTTAAAAAAATTGGTTCTTTGTGACGGTACTTGGAGAAGCATTTCTCTGGATGTTTCCATGTCTTCACTGTAATAACTGGTCAATATCAAGGTCACGCAGACAAATTGAGGCAATTTCCAGCATTTTAGGATCAAACTCAATTGAATTCACTTTTGCCCCTTCCAGTGCCCCCCTCTTGATAACTGGAGCTTGAGTTGCCTAACTCCAGCCATACTAGGCACACACTTCATTTTCTGAAAGTTCAATACCTTGGAGTCTCAGACAGGTACTGGGGCAGAGCATTGCTTTTCTGTAATATGTGATTAAAGTGAACAACGCAAGAGGCAGAATCCTGTAATAGAACTAAAGTCAATCCAGACAAACCATTTCACTGTATCGTCAATCCAAAAGGGCTAGCCACAATTTAAAGGATTAAAAGTAAAGAATAGGGAAGAAAACAAACATTTTCTCTTGGCGAAATAACCAAAGTCATTTTCATAGATCACTTACAGGTTGCTATGGTCAGTTAAGGATTCTTTGGGAGCATTAATGATACCTGTGCAGTTATTATCTGGCAGGATCAGACTTGGTTAACTGAATGCCAACATGAAGATGCCTTGCTTTATGTTTCTTAAATTGTACCTGAATCATTGCTATGCTTCCCGAGAAATCTTAGGCTATTATATAGGATTTTCTGAGGATGGTTGTTTGAGCTCACCAGGGGTGGAGCGAGGCACGCATGCAGGGTTTTCTCCATTAAAAGTAACTTGACGTTCTCTTTCCTAGGCCCTTGTCTCCCCTGGTGGAACGGTGGGAGACAAATTTTATCTCTGAAGGCCTTTAGAAGTTTTGGGGCTCGCAAGGGTCTGAGATAACACCTTTTGTATAAATGCCCACTGAAGGGACCCACTGGTACTGTAGCCCATGAAAGAGCAAAGACCCCAGGTAGAGGGACTGTTCCAGTCAGCTGTAGACACACAGGAAGGCCAAGGAAACACACAAGATTTTTTCCTTTTTATCCAAGTCAGAAACAACACAGTCATTTGATCAATCTGTATCTTTTTGTCAAAGCATCTGAAAGGGTTGTTTAATATCTAGAGTTTCTCTGTAATCCTAAGTATGAGGGCAAAAAGAGGTGGGTATAGAAAATTTCTTGTAATAAGAAGTGGTCTAAAATGCCTAAAAAGCCAGAATCTCCGAAGTAGGAAAAGTCAGAATCTCATAAGTAGCACATATATGTGCCCCTGGTCAAAGAAATATCCCAAGAAATAGAGGTAACAGTGTCTGATAATCCCACAGGGTTAGGAATAGCACCTGTTTTCAATAGCCACCCACCTATTAGAATGGCTACAATGAAAAAGTCTAACCATGTGAAGTGTTGATGAGAATTGGGAGCAACTAGAACCCTCGTACACTGCTGATAGGAATGTGAAGTGGTGCAACCGTTTTGGAACACAGTTTATCACATTCTTAAAATACCAAACGTATTTCTACCTGTGTCCTTGCTGTATTTCTAAACATTGTATTTACCCAAGAGAAATGACAGCATATATTCATACAATGACTTGTATACACATGTTCTTAACAGTTTTAATTGTAAGATTCAGGATTTGGAAACAAACTGAATGACCATCATCTAGTGACTAGATAAACATATTGTGCTATATCCATGTAATGGAATATTACTAAGCAAGATAAGGAAATGGAGCATTGATACATGCTATAATATGGGTGAATGTCAAAATAATTATGCTGAGTGAAAGGAGCCAGACTAAAGGAGTATATAATATATGAATCAATTTGTATAACATTCTGGATAATGAAACTAATGTATAGTGACAAAAGTCAGACCATTGGTTCCTTGATGAAATGGTGAGATGTGCGCTGGCCCGGAGGGTTGGGAAGGAAGGATTACATAAAGAATGAGGAAACTTTTAGAGGTGATAGATATGTTCATTTTCTTGATTGTGGGAATCATTTCACAGGTACATACTTATGCTAAAACTTATCAATTACTACCATTTAAAAAGCGTAGTTTATGATATGGCACTTACCTCTCAAAAAGCTAAAAACAGAAGAATATAAGAAAATGACGTTTACCAAATGAAGGGTAGACACAGTGCAGTAGTTACTTACACGTAGAAGAGTGTGAGAGAAATAGAAACTCTAAATCATTCTCAGCTAAGGAAAGCTATATAAAGGAGGTGAGATATGTGTTAGAAATAAAAATGGAAACATTTTGATAAGTAGATGAAAGAGGAATGGGGACTTATTCAATATAAATAGTCATCACAGTGAAAATAATCATGGAATTTTCATGGGTTAAACAGGCTGTGATTTTAACTAGAATGATTCCAACTGGTCTTAAAGAGAGGTGGACAAAGTAGAGAGATAGACCTTTTTAATGATAGGCTAAGGAGTTTTGGTAGTATCTTTAGAGTAAGAATTCTTGGAACCATCAGAATATACCAGCTCTCTGTCAGAAGAGCACGGGCACTGAACCTACTCTGTAGAAAGACTTTAATCATGTGAATTTAGGACAAAGAGTTATGAGAGATTTTTATTAAAAAGGAGTGGTTTCAGAGGAGTATGTAGTCATCATAGAATCAAAGAGACCAATTTGGTAAAGAAATGGAGAAACAAGAATGCCTTTTTTGAAACTTTGGAAGAGAAGTTCTGGAGAAGAGGAAGATGCAAGGGCCACAGCTCTATCAATGAGGAGATGTTAGTTTTTTAAACACAGTGAATGGGTTTTGACTAGGAACCATGCTAAATGTACCAATTATCAAGAGGTCTTCCGTGAGAATACACAGAGTAAGGACTCGCCTGTGAAGT
The DNA here is from genome assembly GCA_004026885.1 of Lyroderma lyra. Lineage (NCBI taxonomy): Eukaryota > Metazoa > Chordata > Mammalia > Chiroptera > Megadermatidae > Lyroderma > Lyroderma lyra. The sequence continues at coordinate 52,129 of PVJL010008594.1, forward strand.
TGGTGATTGAGTTTGAGGGGTGTTTCTGGAGGACAAATTTGGCCTGATATTTTTTCTTCCATAAAAAGTGGCCTACTTTTGGACGTACTGTGGGTATCCAGAAACTCTGAGGGCTCCTAGAACCATTCCAAATATGGTTAACACGATGATGGATCCAAAATTATTTTGACATCCTTAAACTTCAGAATGAGGAATATTTTGGAGACCTTAAAATTAGGAAGGGCTTTTTAGGGAGGCCCTCATTTTCCTTTTGAGTTTCAGTGGGACCAGGCACTTTTGAAGAGCATAGTAAATCAAATGTAGTTTAGGCCACTTACTCTCTGGGTACCAATTAGTTAGGTTACAGTAAGTCACATTGTCTTACTTCATAGTAGAACAACTGCTGTTGATAAATGAGTTAGCATTACATTGTGAGCAAAACATGAGCAGAGTAGTTGCAAAGTTGTGCTGGTGCACGAAGCAGCGATTCAAAGCTGAAATGACAGACTTTATAGCAGCATGTTAAAAATGCCCTCTAGTAAAATTTGCCATGATATTTTCAGATAAACTGTTTGTCCAGGACACATGGATAATGACAAGATTGTGAACATCATCTCTGAATATGAAAGTCATGATAGGTGTATGCTCAGCTATCAAAGAGCAGTTCATTTTAAAAAAGCCGTATTTTCCTGCAGTTACAGGCAAGCAAAAAAATAAAAATAGTTTATAGAGGGAATGATCTCTGGGAGCTGATCTTTTCAATTTAAGTGAAAACACCAACTGTAGCAGCAGCGGCAACAAACTCACCAATTTCCCTCTTTATTTGAAAGATTCCTTGGACAATTAAAGTGTTTTTACCATAGGGTAAATGGACTAGGCTTTCAATTTCATCTCCAGGTCCTTAATCAAGGGTGGGTAGCTGTGATTGAAATGAGCCAGTAATTGTCATTTCAAAGGTGGAGAACACTATTGATGGGGTAAACTTATTCTGAATTACTCTGAATGTGTTGTAAGCCTTACAAGCAAAGGGATCACTGAGACTCATCCACTCTTTTATTTCTCTCCTATCTTTTCCCACATACCTCCTCAAAATATTATTCCTTGTCACTCCCCGAAAAATTCACTCTGATGGTGGAGGTTCAATCCATCATAGCATTTGTAAGCCTAGAATCAAGGGAACTATTTATTACTGGTTTTCTTCACAAGACTAGCTGTTTGTACATTTTTCATTATAAATTGTGCTGAAACCATAAGGTTTCTTATAGCAGGTTATAAAATATGTTATATTTCAAGGAGGATGCACAGTTCTGGTTATTCTGGGCATGCTTTATTTACACAGTCAGGGTAGGCATGGCAAGCAGCACTGATTGCCTAAATGAAAATGTAGAGCTATTAAATTTTTTGAACATACTATTTTATTTTGACGGTAAAAATTGTAATGTGCTTAAATCTAAAAATACAACAGTTTAGTCTAAAGTTAGAACATAAATATGAACGTATCCCTAAAATTTTTGCAAAGTTGGCATTTCAGGTGTTTTTTGGATTGTTTTAATTAAGCATATTGAAATTATAGTAAAAATCCGGTAACTGGCAAGAAAATTAGACAATGTTAATGAATGGAAACAATTTATCTCTAATGGAGAAAACATTTTATTCTATTTCTGCTTCCCCTCCTGTTTTAGGGTAGTGTTCTAATCAGCCATTTTACGTTGGCTTTTTTGCAAGATCAAATATTTAATGTTAATTTCTTTTTGAAGTAGTGAAGGTTTTGCTAGAAAACTATGAGTTCAAATGTGACATTTATTATGGTATTGTGTGTCCGTATTGAGGAAAATTGAATATAAATGTTAATGAGTGTCTGGGGTGGCCTGTAAAGAATAATTCATTCCCACTCACTAAATGAACAAAGCTTGGGGTGATAAACTATACCACATAAAAATGCTGTAATATCAAATGACAACAGTATGGGCAAAATAATACATCCTTGAAAGACAATTGTAATTCTTCCAAGACTACTGGAATGATTGTTTTGCTCCTAGGGAGAAAAGTTTGGGTGATTAAAGCATGCACATAATTGTTAAGGGTGCTTGTGTTTTTCAATGGAATTCTGTATATTTCCCCATAGTGAAATTCTTTTGATATGCAGATAAATAGTAATCTTTGGGACTGACTAAATAAGCATTGAATACAACACGTAGAGTTATTTTTTCTCATCATTTGTCCTGATAGAGAAACCTTCTCTCTCTCTCTCTCTCTCTCTCTCTCACACACACACACACACACACACACACACACACAATCTCAGGAAGATTGTTTTTCAGTTTCTGTAGATTATCAGACTCCTAGTGATACTGATGTAAGCACTTATTCCTGTTAGAGTTACACAACTATTGTTTTGTGTTCTGTAGAAAATAGAACTCTGGGACACTGCAGGAATGAACAATCAGGACAAGTAATAAGTTTTCTTCCCTTGAAGAAAGTACTTGAGTGAAAGCCTTTGACATGGTATGTGTAAGAGGAGAAAGTAAAGTTAAAATAAATGAAAATAGTGAAGCCTAGATATAAACTAAGAGTAGCATCTGGAGTAAAGAGATAATTTGGCAAGAATGGAGGGTTATGTAACTCCATGTCTGCAACATGTACAAGAAATTTTCTGAAGTATGACTGAAAGTATTTTAATCATTTCCTATGAGTGATTCTGATTATGGATGTCCAGTAACTTCATTTGAATTGTCCTTACATAGCTAATTGCTGTTTTGTTTAGAAATTATTTCTTGATGTTTAACCCAATTTTTCTTTATCTCATTAAATTCCATTATTTCTGCCTGATATAGTTATAAACATACTAAGGAGACTTTCACAGGTTTTATTTCTCCACAGATTTGAAACCTGCATTGTTTTGTATCTTTGGCACTTTTATAAGGCATATCTAAAATAAATATGCAATTATCCAATCCTTTCAAGTTAGAAAAGTTGAAGCACCTACAATGTATGATTAAAAAAAAAACAGAAAAAATAAAATTTTAAATTAGACTAAATTTTGTTATGGCTACTAAACAATTTCCCCATGAACATATCTGATTTTCTTAAATAGGGCAGTTGTTGGAGCTATATTAGTATTGTAATATTCTAGCTTTGCTTTTGTTAAACTGAGTGGAGAAAAGTGAAGATAGTCTTTAGGCATTTTACACTTTTAATTGTGTATATATTTTTTAGAGTTGGAACAAACTTTTTAAAGTACATAACACAACTCTCAAAATTAAGCATAAAGAGGTGATTGCTTATCTCTTTTCAAAAACTTTTCCCTCTGTGTCTTCATTATTATGAGTCCTGTCACCTTCTTAAAAAATCATATTTTGAATCCATTAAGTTAGCATATTGTTTCAGTCACCTACCCTCTCACCGTTAGAGGCACTAGCGTCATTCCAATTAAGGGTTAAAACACTGAGAAAGGGAATAGAGGCATTCAGTAAGTATTTCATGGATTTGGAAACAAATAACATTTAGAAATGAACATCATCATATAAATGAAGTGTGGGTGAGACAGTAGGTCAAGATTATTTTATGGGTTCAAGCAGTTACCCTACCATTGCACAAACTAACTAGCCTTGTGCAAGTTACCTCTCTCTGACTCAATTTGCCTATCTATATAATGAGTATAACAATTTCTACCTCATGTGTTGTGATGATCCCATGAGTTAATACATAAAAACAAAATTTTCTGGTACAAAGTAAACACTTAAAAATAATTAGCTAGTGGCGGTAATAATAGTAACTTATAAATGTAATTTTTTTTTCATCAAGGGAAAGTATATGAGTAATGTGATGCAAAGAAAATTAATGCAAAAGGAATGAGGTTTTGATACATACCACAACATGGATGAAACTTAAAGATACTATTCTAAGGGAAATAAGCCAGACGCAAAAGCCGTCAGTGTCTCTTTACCTGTTTTCTTCCATCTTTGCTTTCCAGTCCCCATCTGCAAACCATCTCAAGAGAGAAAAATGAAGGAAAGGGGTAAAGAGAATATGTAAGGAAGAAGTAGGAGATATAAACAAAAGAAAAAGCAAAATAGTGAGACAGAGGAAGAGGTGCAGGGGAAGGGGTTAATCTGCTTTTTCCGTAGCTCCAATGAACTCTCCAGTTTTAGTTGCCTAGATTGAAACCTCAAAGGGCAACTTGTTAATTACAAAATTAGGTTTCCCAGTAATTTCCATCCTCACCAATGTATGGAGTGGCAGACTCTGTGACAGCTTCCAGATTTACTGACAAAGGAACGATTCTTGACTGATACAGCAGCGAGCTGGTGACTCGGCTGGCTTTATCTGTCTTTCTCTACTTTTCTCAGTCCTCTGAGAGTGAAAGAGGAGCATTCCATAAAATTACTCATTTGGTGAACATCTAAGGGTTGAACTGAGAAAGAGTGGGGGCTGGAGTCCTAGGATTTGGGATAAAATAAGGGCTGTTTAGACAATAATTGGTTATTTCTATACAGAGTCTGTGGGCACAGCATTTCTTAAATAAATCTGTTAATTTGCCTAAAGGAAAAGAATAATGATTTGATGCTTAAATATTTTGGAAATAAAAAGCCTTTTTATATTAGCATTAGAAAAAAATGCCCTAAAGATAACATTAATTATGTACTGCAAATAAATTGTATTGTTTTATATTTTTCTTAAAATTTGGGGTGGAATTGAATTGCCTTTGTCTAGTAAATATGAAATTTGACTTCTTGTACTTTGGAAAATAACGGTTATGGTCTTAAAACACTGTGAACGTATTTGCCTTTGATTTGAGTCACTTTACTTGACCTAAAAGAGATAGAAATCCGATTATCTATTATTAAGATGAATGGAAGTTTCTGGGAAGCAAAATTGGTTCAATCAGAGCAATTATTGTTTTTCATTATTGTTAGCTCAGAAGAAGTGGAACCAGTCTTTCTGCTATTCTTTCCTGGCCTCTCTCAGATAGAATAGTCAATTTGCCTTACCCAGAGGTGAGGGATGCCTTTCGGGGCAGATTGTTACACTATCAGAGAGTTACATGTGGCTAATGATGAGTGTCTTGGGTAAAAATTATAAAGTCTGAGGCTAATTTTTCAGGAAAGAATTGACTATTTAAACTTCTTTTATTCAGGCAATTGCAGATTATCAAGTATCATTGGATAATATTTAATAAAACTTGTTCATCTCTATTTTGAAAAGGAAGATTTGCGGAAACAATATAAGCTCAAATGAAATTTAAATATTGATTATTTAAAAACACTTTTTAAAGACTTTAGTTTTTAGAGCACAGTGAGGTTCACAGTAAAATTGAGACACAGAGATTTCCCATATGCCCTCTGCCCTAACACATTCACAGCCTCCCTCATTATCATATAACTCACCAGAATGGTACATTTTTTACCAAAGATGAACGTCCATTGACAGCTTATAATTACTCAAAGTCTGTGGTTTACCTAAGAGTTCGCTCTTGATTTGTACAGTCAGCGAGTTGAGACAAATGTATAATGCTGTATATACATCAGTATAATATCATACAGAGTATTTTCACTGCCCTAAAGTCTCCACGCTCTCCCTATTTATCTCGCCCCTCCTTCCCCAGCTCCCCTCCGCCTCCAACCACTCATCTTTTTTATTATTTCCACAGTGTGACCTTTTCCAGGATGTCATATAGTTGGAATCATACAGTATGTAGCCTTCTCAGATTGGCTTCTTTCACTTAGTAATAGATTGACTTTTGAAAAAGTAAATATGCTCTTAACACTTTAATGAAATACACACTAATACACTTATATTGAAAGAAAACTACATTCATCACTGACAAAATGAATGGAAGAACATGTTCTAAAAATTGGTTTAATAAGAGAAAGTATTAACTTTTCTTTTTACTGATGTTTGCTTTAATATAAATTATACTTAATTAAATTCTATTTGCTCCTGAATAAACTGTTGCTGAAATGAAGGAAATGCATTTATAATTAAATAGTAAAATAATTAATTTTTCAGTACTCCTCTCCCCTTTCTCCAAGTTTTGTATCATCAATTTTCTCACTTGGTATATAAAGAAAACATAAAATAATTTTTTATTTATTTAGGAGAGAAATCAGTAAATAATACTGTAAAATTTTAAAATCATTTTGAAATAGGAAACTTCTGAAAAATTATTAGTGGATCTTGAGGAAATGTTTAAATGTTGACATTTAAGATGATGCTGAATCAAACATTCAGTGTTCTTCATAAGCAAAATTACAAAGTAGATGGTTTGTCTTAATTTTCTTTGCTGGATTTCCTCACCACTTGTATAATTTCAGTATCCCTAAGACCTCCAAACACACATATTCATCCTCTTTCTCTCTCTTCCTCTCTCCTTTATATCCCCTTAACCATCAAGTAGAGATAAAAACTGTTCTTTTACTACAGTTGTAAAATGGTAATGGTTTAGGTGCTTTCGAAGGAAAAACAACTGGACAGTAGTTAAAGCAGTAAAAAGAGATTTTATTCAGAAATATTGCAATATGGGAAAAGAGACCTCAAGGACCAAAAGGCAGGCCAGAGTGATCTGACATCACTGGGTGTGGGGATTGGTGGAGGATGAGAAACCTGAGTAGAAGAAACCCAGGGCAATTAGTTATAGAAGGTGGAGGTTCTCTTTAAACTGATTTAGCAGAGTTCTTACTGAAACTGAATTTTACGGGGAAGTGTACAGATGAACACAGGAGAAAGTTCAGGAAACTGACTAAAATTTGGTGAAGCAAAGAATCTTTGTCTGTACAAAGTCTGCGGTGAATTATTTGCAATTTATAAAAGGAAAAGGGTGGGGAGGTTGGAAGTCAAGATTGGAATGATAATCTCTTAGTGAGGTTACCTCTGGGTGGAAGCCTTTCAAAATTATTCACCTTCCCTGTCAGGGTGTGCCAGTGCCATTCATCATTCTCTCTCTCTCTCTCTCTCTCTCTCTCACACACACACACACACACACACACACACACACACACTATAGTGGAGTGAATAATGAACCTCTACTATAATACTTCTGAAAAGGTACTCACTCAGGTCTACAACTATTCTGACTTGAGTTTTTTCACTGACTGCACTTTGAACCCTCAAAGGCAGTTTTTGCCAAGTTTTAAATGTTTTCTCAAGGACAACACTAGAATTATTGTAAATTATATTTTGTTCTTTTGTCATGATGTGGCAAAAGTTTAATCTTACTGCAAATAATATATTTGAAAGATGTTTTCCAAAACATTTGAATGAAACTTTCTTTTCAGGGTAATTGTTTATTAATTTGAAAATCATTTAGATTTTATTTATATGATATCAAGTTGCCAGATAAAGGAGAGAAATCAGTAAATAATACTGTAAAATTTTAAAACTGTATGTTTCCTTTGTGCTCCCTCTAGGAAAAGTAAACCATATTTGGAAGCACATCTGAGTGGAAATACCTCCCTACTGGTTACTGTGTGCCTGAAATAACCAGCTCTAGTCTAGCAGTAACATATAAGGGAGAAGATTATGTTCAATCATGAACATATCTCTTGAAACCAGTGAGACATTTAGTCATGGCTATAAAGTAACACATTTGTGTGTATTTGATTATTACATTAGTTGATTTCACATTCGAAAGTAGGCAGCAACCCTGAGGGAATAAAACATGGGACATGAGGTTTTCGTTTGAAGAAAAACAGTACTGGCCAGTCCTACAGCTTATTGATCTGTGTCAGGAACCCCTGTTAGGAACTGACAAAAGATTTAGCACCAAGGAACACGTTTCCAGTTGAGTCCGAAATGATCTGTGGGGATAGTTCAAGATCTGGCTTCTTAAATTTTTTCTTTAGAGACAGTACTCTTTGAACCCAGATGTCATTAAAAAAAAAGATATTGCTGCGGCATAAGGTATAGAGAAACTGGCCACAGAACTTTCCCACAAATAATATTTTGAAGAGATAGTGCAAAATGTAAGACTATTTTATTGAAGCTTTTTCTTAATTGAGTGAAAATGAAAGTTTTCTATGCTTTCAACACCCAGATCTAATTAGTGGTTTGAAAAGTCAAAGCTGTAAAGTTGTTCTGAATTACAGCAGGTAAAATTCTTGCTCAGTGTGCCAAGGGTTTGACACACCTGACCAGTTTCTGGGATGAGAAGTGTACACAGTGAAAAGGAATTACAATATAGTGTCTAGTTAGTGCAGGTGGGTGGGGCCATGTGAGGACAGAGAGGGGAGGAAGCAGGGGCTGCAGTGCATATGTGACCTTAGAAACCTGAAAGAATGATGTGCTTTACATACCAGACTGAAATGATACTTTAGTAATTGCTGGACATAGTTTGGAACAAAAGAAAGCAGCAATTCCTGTCTTGGTGCCACACAGTCCTTATGCCATCCATTTTGACAAGAATTTGAAATTGCTTCACCCTTGGGCGTGGGAGTGAAGTTAATTAGCATTACTCACTTAGCATAATGCCCTGAATGTCCATTTACTCCCTTGCAAATGGCAGGATTTCCTTCATTCTCATGGTTGAGAATATTCCATATTGTGTATATGTATGTGTGTATGTATGCATGTGTGTTTGTGTATATGTGTTTGTGTTATATACTATATTTGTATATATAATGTGTATATGTATGTGTGTGTGTGTGTGTGTGTGTGTGTGTGTACATATGGACTGTCCAGAAAGTATCCAGCCATGTAATAGAAAGAACAGAGGCATTTATAGCTGGAATTTTTTTTTTTGGACAGCCCTTGTATATCACATCATCTTTATCCATTAATTTAAATGGACCTGAGGACAAGACTAATACGAATGTCCCTTGTTGGAGCTCCAATGCTATTTCAGGTGTCTGTCTCAGGGGTGGCAATCAGTAGTATTGAGTGAAAAACTGACATGAAGGGAGGATGAGAGAATACCTTCACACCTTCGTAGCTGGTTCGAATTAGCAATCTCCAACTTTTGTAAAGTGAAGCTGCTTTTTCTTTCTCTGAAGTCTTGATTTCAATATGCATTCATTCAACAAATGTTTTCTGAGGACCTCCTAAGTATTTTTTATTAATATATAATTGACATGTCACTGTGTAAGTTTAAGATGTACAGTGTGTTGGCTTGAGATATATATCTATATATATATCTATATATGTATATCTCAATATGATTACCACCTTAGTCTTAGCTAACACCTCTATCACCTGGCATACTTATTTCTTTGTTGTGGTAAGAAAAATTAAGGTCTAGTCTCTTAGCAACTTTGAAGTTTGTAATACAGTGTTGTGGACTATATTCACTACACTGTACACTAGATCGTTAGAACTTACTTATCAGTTGCAGGTTTATACCCTCAAACATCATCTCCCCAGTTCCTTCAACTCTCAGCCCCTGGTAACCACCATTCCATTCTTGGTTTTTATGAATTCGACTTTTTTAGATCACATATTTATCTTTCTCCGTTTAATTTATCTCACTTATTATAATGTCCTCAATGCCCGTTCATGCCTTTGCAAATGGCAGGATTTCCTTCTTTCTTATAACTGATAATATTCCATATTGTGACACACACACACACACACACATACGGGGGCTGTCTGGACAAAATTCAGCCATTGTCAGTGTAACAAGAATCATTACATGGCTGGATACTTTTTGGACAGCCAACACACACACACACACACACACACACACACACACACATTTGTGTGTATGTATGTATGTATATACAAATGTGGACAATTAATTTCATGAACTCATCCTCAAAGAAGTGCAGCATATTACTGTGGTCACCTTCGAAGTACTCCCCTGGGTAATCTATGCTCTGACACCAGTGCCTAGTTCACCCTTCAAAGCAGAACTCTTTCTGGAACGGCCAACAGAGCTGTCGTTTTACCCAAAATCTGACAATTAAGTTTGCGAACTTGCCACCGTATACTTATGTTGGCAGCACTGTACAAACAATTTGGTAAGGTGTCATAACCTGTGCCTTTTATTTCTTTTTCTTACTTAATTGCTCTGGCTAGGACTTCTAGTACTATTTGAATGGAAATGGTGAGGTGGGCCTCACTGTCCCCACTATTAGGCATTTTCATATTGAGTTACAGAATTATCTATTTTGCAAAGAATATATTGCATTCACCAGCTGTCAACTATCTTATGTATCTAAGGGTAGAACAGATCAGTGAGTATTGGATCTTGATCACCAAGAAATATCCTGCTTAAGACACTATCTTTAGACAGATACATTACCTCTGCTCTAGAGATGAGGCAGATAAAAGGTTAAGGAACTTGCTCAGGCGCCTACAAAACATTTCATCTTTTTATATAGCCTTCCTTTCACGAACTAAAAATGTGACTGTCTTCTTCAAGGGATGTCTGATGGTTATACTCCTGTGCTGTAAGGTTAAATAATTTCTACAAGTCTTGCAGGAAGTCAGTGGCACAGCTATATATCAAACCTAAGATATTTGACCCTGGGTGACTTTGAACTCTGCTCTTACTACCAAAAGCAAACACTGTGACTCATTTTAGTATAAATCTAAGTTTTCCTGAAGTCTTAGAGAGAGAGAAGGTTTCACAGATCATAAAATATGAAATAGAAACTATAAGTGAGTAAAGGGCATCCTAATCTTGAGAACAATTATCATTTAATAATATAAAACTCACACATATACATATAACTATCATTAGGCAACCCCCATTTTAAATATTCTTGGAAACTTTAATGAAATCTGATTTCTTTATCAGCATCTCCTTTATCCTAAGAATCTTTAATTGTCTTCACATTAAGATATAGGCAAAACTACAAAGTTTGCTTTGTTTTCTCTTCTTGCTTTGTTGGCTCCTCTCATCATCTGTGCTTTGTATCCTCTCACCTCAACTTTGCAGCATGGGGTTACCTCATTTTACCTTAGTGCACCAGCAGCCGTTTTCGTGTAGCAGCCAGTGTTAAGTCTACTAAGCACATACTCTTTCTTTGTATTTCATTCTGATGCATCCTTTTCTCCTCTTCTTTTTGCTCTGGTAATCTGATAATTTAATCTTTCTTATGGTTTTAATGAGTTGTAATAGATAAGGCATGTCAGTGATTGTCGGGGGCTTAATGAGGTACACCTGGTAGGTAAAATATTTGCATTTTAGGGCTTTTTAGAATCATAGCCTTATTCAAAAAGATGACTAAGTTTGAGAATCTAAAACCTGTTGACAACTTGGGAGAAGCACCATGGTACATATTTAACATCACTGGGAACAGGATATATTCTTAAAATTTGTGTGATAATAAAACACTGTGTCATAGTTTAATTGGAGGCATTTCATTTTTAGTGATGTGTAAAATAATAATGCATCTTAGATTTGATGAAATACAGTAGCTGTATTTTGCCACCCTTCAAACCTTGCCTTGGGGTAGGTGGGAACTACCTCCCATATCATACTTCTCACACACACACCCACACACGCCTCATACACAAAGTAAACATGCATAAATAAACACACATAAGTATGCTAACACCATTGGTATTCTCTAACTGGCTGCTTTGGAGCTTCAATTAAAATTTGAGGGTTTTTTCCCATATTAAAGAAGCTCCCTCAAATTGGTTTAAGAATATTTGTAAGACATCTGCTTTGGAAATATTTATTTATAATATCTATTTGCTATATTTTTAATATCATTTATAATACTGTGATTCCTTTTATTCTGTCTCACTTTGCTTGGCAAGAGAAGTGATAAATGTGAGTAAATACCACAGATGAATGTAGTGTCTTGAAGGACTGGCTATCCTTTCAAAGATGAAAAGGCTTTGTATCTGTAATTACTGATCATGTGATATACAATTTGAAATAAAAGGGTTAGTGTCATTCTTTCTTTTTAGAAGACATTAGAAACAATTGCAGAATAAAAAGCAAGCTCATCAACAACAAAAAAATCAGTCAGAAAATTGGCTAAAAATTCAGCTCTTTGTGCACTTGAGACTGAAAGCTGTAGCTGAAAGAAAGCGCTCCAATTTTCTACCATGCAAATCTATTGCCTCCTTTTAGATTGGTTTACTGTTTGGAAGCAGTTAAGTAGTAGCATTTCTTGGCAAGAGGAACATGTATTTAAACAATTCTTTGCAGTTTCTGTTTATTTATCGTTCCCGCCTCCCACTCGCCTCCATTCCCCATCCTGCACCATCACCTTACATACTGGCTTCGGTTATGAGGGAGGAACACTCATGTATGTTCCACTAGGATATCTTTTATTTCCTTACATATTTAAAATTAGGATAGTGGAGTTAAGACTTAAAAAAAATACATTACCAGTCATATTTTCACTATTGAATGAACAGGGTTTTCATTTAATATCAGTCATCTAGTCTTATATTTAAGATGTTTTTTCAAAGATTTGAAAGCAGTGTTAGTTTTTGCAGGGCAAAGGTTAATGCACAAACTTATTAGGTTGCAGAATAAATGGTGAAATTTGAAAATATCAAGACATGTTATTTTCATGGAATTCTTTATATGTATAGCACTGAGTAAAATTATAAATTCTATTAACCAAAATGTTAATATTAATCCATTGGTTCTTTAATACCTCAGCCTGGTTAGTGATTTTCAGATTAACAATCTTCAAAGAGAAGTGACCTGAGTAAGTAAAATATAGGACAAGAGACTATTGCTATGAGAGTAGAAAAACCTCATGAACCTGATGCAGTGTTGATAACCAATGGCAAGAAAACATTGCCACAAGCAAATAAAGTGGATTTCAGAGAGAGTGGAGTCAAAAAACAAATTTTACCTATTTTTGCCAAGGTTTAGCTCAGGATCTTGGGGAATGAATGACTAGCTTATGACAGTATTGGAAAAACATAATTTTATAAATATATTTGTACCTTTTCAACTCTGCATTTTCATGTGAAGCTAAATCCTTTAGCTATCATGCTGTGGTGATAAGGAAGGGCGTGCATATTTAGAAGGTACCAACGAAAGCCTGGAGGACCAAAGATCTATGAAATGTGGTTTTGTCACGTAAGGCACCTGTGAGTCTATTGCAAGTACAGTACAATGTGATCTATAAAGACTCTCCATCCCTGGAGAGCTTTAAAAATAGACTGATAGCCAAGTCTTTGATGGTTTAAGCACTAAACTGTTTAAAGAAAAGGATCTCTTCAGATGACCTCTCAAT